>CAKKLC010006936.1:12924-43877 GCA_918559645.1 Ceratonova shasta | reverse complement strand
AATTTTGACTCATTTGGATGCTTTAAACCACGTTGATGATCTCGAAGATTATGTCTTAAAATACTATCCTGAGGATCTTGAGTTGATTTATTTTTTAAAGCAAAAACTACTTAATAAAAAATCTGAAAGATCTATAAATTTACTTGATTTTTTTGGAAAGAACAAATAAACTACGATTGGGCGTTTTTTGTGTATATTTTTATAAATCTGTTAATTTTTAAATACTGGAAAATCAATTTTTGCGTAAAGTTAAAATCCGTTATTCGGAGGGAATACTGTATATAAAAATATTCCATCAATATATATAAAAATCTCATAAATATGTATAATTTTTAAAATTACGATAAAACCCATAAATGATCAATATAACAATAAATAACAGATAAAAAGATGTTCAAGATATAAAAAACATCCCTAATGAGAAAATAAAATTGAAAGATTTAGCTAAGAATTTTTATTTTGGCGGAATCAACAGTGTATAAAACTGTTATGTAGATAAGCTAGTCGACTCATTTTTAAAACCTGTCATAAATTTCGCGATAATCTTATCAGCTTACTCAAGGTTAGTGGGGCTGTACGAACATATTCTTGTTTTATACAGAAAGTGGTTTCTGAACATTTATTTAACCAATCAGTTAATATTAGTAGATATACTGTTTGCAGAACTCTTAATTAACTTATCTTGTTAGGGAAAAGCGTTAAAAGAGTGGCTGATAAAATAATTAGCACACGATTTATAACTGAAAGAACTCATCATGTGTGAAACTCTGAATAATTCAAAAGGAATGCCTGTTATTTTTAGATTAGATTGGTTTTAATTTACATAATAGTAAAAATTATGCATATTCTTGTATTAATACACCTTGCTTTTTGATGGTGCATACAAATCACGGGACGAATATCAATTTTCTATCAATAATTTTAGTAAGCTAAATTCTGCACACAAATTCTATTGTTGGATCATCTAAGGCAGACCTTGGCAATGTTCGGCCCGCTATTAGTTTTTGTGTGGCCCGTTTACACACTGGGAAGAAAAAAGCACTAAAAATAAGAAACTTTTTTTTATTTTTTTTATGAGGGGTTTATCAAGGCATACTGTGTAAAACTTCAAATATTTTAAAAGTTTTTTTTTTTAAAATACAATTCTCACAACGTAAATTAATGATAAAGTATATTAAAAAATGTTTTTGCTTGAAATTTAAAATTCAATTCATTAATCAGTAATAACCTGCTGAAGTTCTTTTAAGATTATTATACGTATATAAAAATTGTTCAAAGTGAAATTTAAATTTATTGAATTTTTCTAAAAAATGAATATAAAAAGAAAAATTGATCAAGAGTGCCGTGTTTTCAATGAAGAGTGGAAAACTAAATATTTTTTTTCAAAATTTTAAAATAAAGCTATATGTCTTATTAGTCAGAAAAGTCTAGCAGTCTTTAAAGAATGTAATATTAAGAGACATTTGACTACTAAATTTTTATGCATATCGATATGACTTAATTCCTACACCCAAAAAGAGCACTGCTGCCAAGCTAGCTGTGAATTTATCTCGACAAGGAAATACTTTCGTACAACAAAATGCAAAACAAGAAGCTGCTACAAAGGTTAGTTTTATTATTGCTCAAAATATTGCAAAAAAAATAAACTATTTTTGAATGGAGAATTCATTAAAGAGTGTATGATTGAAGCAAGTGGTATCATATGTCCTGAAATCAAAAAAAATTTTGAGACTGTCAGCTTATTGATACGAACCATAAGTCAACGAATTGAATGAATCAACGATGATTTAAATCAGCAACTATTGGCTGTATTACAATCATCAATATGGTGCTCGATTGCTATTGATGAGAGCACTGATCAAAAGGATACTACACAATTAGTAATTTTCATCCGTGCATGTAACGCTAATTTTGAAATCTTTAAAAAACTATTGACAATTGAGTCATTTTAAGGCCAAACAACTGGAACTGACATAGTCAAAAAAGTTAATAATAGCTTAGCAAAATATAACTTGTCGTGGAATAAATTTATAAGTGTTACAACTGATAGAGCGTTAAGCTTAACAGACTCAAACATTGGAATATTAAAGAGAATCCAGTACAAAGTTCAGAAATGTCATCCAAATCACTATATTATACCAATACACTGTATTATTCACCAGCAAGTTTTGTGCAAAAAAGTGCTAAAAAATGGAACACGTTACAGTTACAGTAATTTAAATAATTAATTATATTCAAAAAAAAGGTCTTAATCATAGACAATTTATTGATTTTCTGCAAAAGATTGAATCAGAATATGCAGACGTCCTCTAACATAGTCAATTCTGATGGTTAAACTTGGGTAAGGTCCTGCTTCGAGTATGGAACCTTAAATATGATTTAATTACTTTCTTGGTAATGACAAATAATAACGATTTCCTACAATTGACAGATTTTGATTGGCTTTTAGATTTTGCATTTACTCTCGTTATTATCACACGCATCAATATAATTAATACCTCATTGCAAGGAAAAAATTTGTATGCTCACGATATGGTAGTTCACCTAAATTCATTCCAATTAAAGTTACGGCTTTATTCTTAGCATCTATCAAATAAAAATTTGGATCACTTCCAAGCTTTGAAAACCATTACTAACGTACCTGAGAACAAATTTAATGAATACAGTTGCACCGTAAGAGTTTTAAATGAAGAATTTAATCGCAGATTTGGTGATTTTCGTAAACTTGAAAAAAGTTTGTCAATAATTAGGGATTTATTTTGTGTTGAAATTGATAGCGTTCCGAGTGAACTTTAGTAAGAAATTATTGATTTGCTATGTAATCATGCACTTAAAGAATTAAATTGTGGAGAAGATATTTTTAAATTTTATTGTTTACTTGATTCGGAAAAGTACGCAAACTTTCGAGATTTTGCATGTAAAACGCTGGTTATTTTTGCTTCTACTTATATTTGTGAACAAACGTTCTCTATAATGAACATAAATAAAAACTCGTTACGAGCATTTATCACAGATGGTCACCTGGAAGCAGTGTTAAATATTTCAACTACAAAATTAGAAGCAGATATGGAGAAAATGATAGCAGCCTCAAAACAGCTACAATTGTCTCAATGAAATAACCAATTCTTTTACTTTATTATTAATATTTTCATGTTTTACTTCAATTAATAAAGAATTAGATTTTTGTTATACGAGTATGTATATATGTATTTTAATTGGCAGCCCCTCATTCGAATTTTGTTTTCCATTCAATTCTAGATCTCTAAAGTATGCCTAGGCTTGATCTTAAGGATAGTTCTTTGTTAGATTTTCAGAGGAATGCAAGGAGAAAGAAATAATTAGAAAATATAATTACATGGTTTTGGATAATGCAGAAATCACAAAACATCAGACGGGATTTATTTTTGTTGAAAAAATAACTATAACGTCATTTTTTAACCTCCTAAACTAAATCCGATTCAGCAAGGTTTTTCCATCATAAAAAAATTTATATTGTGACAAAAGGTCCACAGCAAATTATTCAGAAGAAATCATCTCTATTGTTAATAGTGTAATTAAGAGCTTGAATAACGATGTCTTTATCTTAAATAAATTTATATGAACAAATAAAAGAGAATCTTGGTATAGTCTTTATGGAATCTTGTTAACTTAAATTATTTTTATTTATGCGGGTTTTTCGGCGACTTTGAGATAATTCGACGGTTTTGAAAAAACACTTAAAGAAAAAATAATGTGTAAAAAAAAATAAACAATAAGAACAAAAATTGATTAAGAAAATGTCATTTTAATATCTTTGATAAATAATTAAATTTTTATTCAATTTCATAGCTATGTTCTCAAATAAACTGATTAAGATACTCGACATGTTGTTTTTTTAATATTCCTGGTTTTTCTCTCAGAAATCTTTTCATTAAAGACCAAATCCCATCAAATGATTGCGTATGAACAGATGGATGGTAAAGAGAAATAAAATTAATGGAGTGATTCACAGTGTTATTCTCCTATAAGTTTAGTCCATTCAGAGCTTTTTTACACGATCTGCACTTATCTGTTATGATTAAATTTCATAGCAACATTTTTTCAACAATAAGAGTTTTCATTTTATCTGTAGCTCGGATTTCTATTGTATAATAAAAGCTCTCCTTGATCCCCTTTCAGTGTCTCCAACAAACCATTGAACATTGGTCAATCTACTTATTATTAATTTCCATTTAAAGAAAAAATGATTGTCAATTTCGACAATTTTGTATTCTACTTCCAATTTATTAGAATTACTGCCTAAATTTTAGACTATTACTTATCTTACAAGCTGATCATATTCTGAAACCGTCATTCTGTCTGCTTCGAATTCTCTTGATATTTCTATAAAATAATTCTTTTGATGTATTTATTTAAATTAATAAAATTATTTTTTTTATTGGCTGTTTTGAACCTTTAAACAAAATATTCGTTCGAAGGCTACACGAAAACCTATATGGCTTAGTGCATGACCAGTGATAACTATCAAGTGCTGTTTTTGTAGATTTAAATAAGTAATTTTTTTGCAGTTTGGACAAATGACCTTATTTTTAAAAATACCTGATCTGACTAAAAATATTTTTTTAAATGGTTAGATCTGTTACTTCATATAACAAAATTTGGAATGTATTTAAATTTTCTATTACTTATCTTTGTACAAGGTACTTTCTTATACATTCTCTTTTATTGCGTTTCTAATCAGAAGTATGATGTATTAAGATGATTTAAAACCACAAAAAACCCGCATGAATCATTATTTATATTTGTTTTATATTAAAATACTATTTTTAAACCTATTTTAAAAATTATATATATATTGATGAAATTTGTAGATGTATTAATGAAATTTGTATATAAATATGCACATCACTATAATTTTATATTCTTAATATTATTTCATAATAATTTTATAATATTTTTACGGTAATTTCATCATAATTTTATCATAATTTTATAATGATTGTAGAATATTTCACAATAATTTAATCATATTTTTATAATAAATTCATATTAATTTCATATTTTTATTAAATTTTATTATGATTTTATAATAAAATTAATTATTTCATATTAATTTGATGAGTTTTTTATAATTTTTATTATAATTTCATATTATTTTTATAGTAATTTAATTGTGATTTTATAATTTTTGTTATAATAATTTCATAATATCTTTAAAATGATTTTATAATAATTTATATTTATTTCATAGTATTTTTATATTATTAAAATAATAATTGAATAATATTTTTATAATAATTTTATTATGAATTCATGATAATTTTATAATAATTTTAAAGTATTTTTATAATAATGTGATCATTATTACATTAGAATATAATAATGATTTTATAATATTTAATATTTTTATAATAATTTTATATTTATTTCATAGTATTTTTATATTATTAAAATAATAATTGAATAATATTTTTATAATAATTTTATATTTATTTCATAGTATTTTTATATTATTAAAATAATAATTGAATAATATTTTTATAATAATTTTATTATAAATTCATGATAATTTTATAATAATTTTACAGTATTTTTATATTAATGTGATCATTATTACATTAGAATATAATAATGATTTAATAATATTTTCAAAATAATTTTATTCTAATTTTATTAAACTTTTATAATAATTTCATAATATTTTTATAATAATTTCATTATTGTTTAGTCAGAATTTCATTATTGTTTAGTCAGAATTTCATTATTGTTAAGTCAGAATTTAATAATGATTTTATAATATTTCATAATATTTTTAAAATAATTTCATCATTGTTACATCAGAATTAAATGATGATTTTATAATATTTCATAATATTCTTATAATAATTTCATTTTAATTTTATAATAATTTTATGGTATTTTTATATTAATTATATAATATTATTAGAATTTTATCCTTATTTAAATTGTCACGCCGCAAACATGGCCTAAAATAATATCTTAAAATTTTTTAATTGCATGATGAATTATAAAATGATAAAGAGCTAAAGAGGACAAGAAATACTTGTATATGATGTGATTCTCATATAACTTTGAGGATATAAAAATATGTATAGATGTTATAATAGAAAGTGTTAGGGAACAGGAACCAAATAAAAACAATTATTTTATTGTATTTTTACAGCATAATCATGCTTACGATCATAAAAATACTTCAAAACTACTTGCATTGTCTATTTTAAAAGGAAAAAGTGTCGAAAGTGCTGCTTCTTGCATAAATTAGTAAAAAAATAATCAAAAAACTTATCAGATGATGTATTGAAAATTTTCCCAAAATTTCGTACGATGATTGATGGATGTACAAAACAAAGAAAAAAACTTTTATGATGCCATTAAATTTTTATAATGATAAAATTCCAGATCCATTCAAGGTTGATTTGGTGGGAGATAAATTTTTGCAATTTGATTCGGGTGTGAATAATGAAAATTGTTTTATAATTTTTGTCTTCAAGAAATGTTCTGTTAATAAAAGCCGCATCCACCGTTTTAATTAATGAGACTTTTAAAGCTGTTCCTTGAAATTTTTTGCAATTGTTACGATAAACATGCACTTGTTTGGTAAACACTTTCCAATAAACTATATTCCAATGAGTGATAAAATGCAAAACTCCTATTTTAAAAGCATTTATGAAATTTAGAGAATTAACAAATTCTAGTATTAAAAATTTTGTAATTGATTTTAAAATGGGTATTAAAAATGCATTGAGTACAACGTTTAATTCAATATTTGGATGTAATTATCATTTGGGCAATCTATTTTGCGGAAATTACAAATTATTGGATTTTTAGGTGAATATAAAATATTTGACAATTAAAACCCCATAAGAAATTTTCTAAATTTGTCATTTTTTCCTATTATAAATATTTTTAGTGAATATAAAAAACTTGTAACAGATACTAGAAAATTTTTGGTACGAAATTTGATGGTTTTTATTGAATATTATGAGAAAGTTTATGTTGGAACAGATTTGAATTGTCCTATGTAAGCGATCTTATTTTGGAATAGACATGATAGGATTCGTGATAATATAACAAGAACTATTAACTGTCAAGAGGCTTGGCATAGATGTTTAAATTTTAAATGTAATGTTGCTCATGCCAACTTTGTAACATTTTTTGACGTAATTTCACAAGAAAATCAAAGGTTAGAGTTTGTCTGATTCAATCAAGAACTTGTATTCATATTAGAAATGAAAAATTTAGTTTAGGAAGAAAAATTGAGAACAATAATTTTGAACTATCATAACTATAAAAAATTGGAGTTTTTTGAAAATTTAAATTGCATTATAAACTGGAAATTAGATTTTAAATACATTTTTAAATTTTTCTTAATTTGATAAGTTTTCTTTTTATTATTTTATTAATTTTAGGCTGATTTTGGGTTCTAGGATTTAAATTAGTCTTTACAAATATATTTTATATTTTCCTACTCGTATTTATTTATTTCCTGATAAAATATTATTTTTGAATCGAAATCCAAATATAATATAGATCAGTAAGATTAACAATATTTAACAAAAAAATGATATTATTGTTCTTTTATTATAAAACTATAGTATATCGTCAATTTTTATTATATTAATTTCAAGCATATTATTCTAAAATAGCATTTTTTACTAAGTAAATCACTTAAAATTTATTAAAAAAAAATATATTTAAATAAAAATAGATTTTAATATCTAAGAATAAATGAAAATGTTAGAAATGGAAAGATCATAATTTGATTATAAAAGATTCTGTTATAATCAAATATATTGTTTGATAAACATAAAACATTATATAATAATTTATATCTAAATGTGATTGATAGGTCTAAATGAATAAACAATTCTTATTACTACATGTATATTTAAAAGTATTTTTTTAAACTGAACTGTTTAAATTGATTTCATTATTCGCTTTCCATTATTTATATTTTTAAAATTATTTCGCTTTAATGTGTTTATAATAACATTTTTTAGTAATTTTTTAGGTGCGTAAACAACTATATTTATAAAATATAGTTAATTAACAAGCAAATTTTAATTCTAGAAATAAATTTCTGTTTCTTTATTATTTTTTTATAGTTTCTATAACAAATTTTATTTAGAGATAAAGGATGATTCATAAACCATGGCAGTCACCATATAATGATCTCATTTATTTAATAAAGAATTTTATTTGAGATTATTCTTTTTTTTAAATATTTTCCAGTGATTAATCGTAAAATACTTAGCAGAAAAATGTCTATATCCTATAATTTCTTAAAATATAAATGTGTATAATAAAGCTGGATGACATATTTACAAGTATTGGAAACCTAGTATTTCTTGATTGATCATTGACTACCTATAAATAAACTTTAGTAGGTACTTACGCAGTGTTAGCAATTTCTAATACTTAATTTTATTCAAAATATGCGAACAATATAATTCTCCAACTTTTGTAAAAATAAACTATGTTTATTTTACAAACTACATCATTCCTTGAAAATTAAACTTGGTTTAAAAAAAAATTTACAAAAAAAAGGTTATAACCAACATATTAAAACAAGAGATTGGTCCGTGGTTATAAGCTATTTTCATATAAATTTTTCAGATTATTGATTTGAATTTTAAAGCTGTTTAAACAGTGTTGTGTATAATTCATATTAAAATTTATAATTAGAATAACACAAAGATTTTAAGAAAATTTTATATTGTGGATGACACATTTTTCTTTCCAAAAAGACAAAAATTTTTAATTTTTATTATTTTATATAATATTTCTCCTTCTTGATTTTAATTTCTTTTGACATTTTTTATTTACATAGCTATCAGAAAATTCTAATCATTAATAATAAAAATCTCAAACAAAACATTTCAAACTATTATATTTCTTTCTAATCATAAAATCTCAAATCTATTCATAACCTATAATAAACTCCAAAGATTTCTATTAATAAAGTTTTATTTGGAGTATAAATTTTAATTCATTATAAATTAATTAAAAATAATTATCTAAATTGGACTATTTGAATTATTTTCTAATCAATAAAATTTACAATTTTTTATTTTTTATTAATTTTGTTCTTGATTTATACATTTTCTTTATAACCAATGCAATTTATTAATATTTATGAGTTTCTTACTTGAATCATTTCTGTAATATAGAAATAGACTGTTCAAAATACTTTAATACCTATAATCAAAAGATATTTCGTTTCAAAAAATATCTTACACAATTTTTACAACCAAAAAACATTTTCTACTTAATAAAAACAATAAAATTATATATTAATTGATGATAATTAGCAAATAAAATAACGCATTGCAAAGATATAGCTAATTATTATAAAATGTTTCAACGATAATTCTTTCATGAATATTCATGATAAACCATAAATTAAAAGAATTTGCTCCAAATAAATTACTTGGATGCATACGGATTTAAAGAAAATATTGTTTATAAAACTTTGAATAATAAAATTAAAATATAATTAGCGATCGCTAATATACATACAAACATTAAAGGTAAAATCACAAATAATAAAAATTATGGTGTAAATAAATATCTTATGATTTTTATAATAAAACATTTATTGTATTTGGCAATAAAAAGATATAAAAATTCTTAACTAGATATGAAAATAACCATGATAAATTACAGTGTTAAGCTAACTTTGTTTTTATCATTTCCTTTAAATAATTTCTTGTAAAATTTACTTAAAAACTTTAGTTCATATTGAATATTTTGAGAAAAAATAAATTCTATAAGGAATATAGAAATCTTCATCGTGGTTTATAATAATAGATAAATATGGTGTTTTTTGTATACTTTTTATCTTGATATTACGATTAAGTATCAACAATAATTACACTTACGACTCATTAATTTTGTGCGTTTCTAACCCATAAATTACAAATATTTACTTGAGTTATAAGCTCACAATCACATGTCTGAATTTATGTAATTTTCTTTAAAATCTGTTAATAATATTGTATTTTTATTCACCTATTAAATGAATAAACCGTTATTTAAACGTTGTAGGCTTAATATATTAAAATAACAAAAATTTAAATAACGGATAATATGCACTCCTAGAAAAGCCTCTTCCAACCAAAAAGGTAAAAAAAATGTTATCATCAATTTTCTTTAAAAGTTACATAAATTAAATTTTGTATAATCTTCAAACAAATTCTTTACAAAACGAAAAGCCAAATATTCTATTGGGTTTAATTTTTATTTAAACATTTTTTATTCCATACAATCTACTACAATTATTGTCTAATTAAGTTATTGAATTTAAATTTTTTAGAAAAACTGTCATTTCATGGGTTTTAATTTCTTCAACATGTTTTTCAAAATTATAAAACTTTTGTAATATTCCATGTGTATTTTATATGCACTTTCAAAACCCTTTTGTTTTAGATTATATTCAAATATTTTCTATTACCTTCTAAAGATAAAAAATGGTTTATTTTACCGCTTTTTCTCAAGCTTTTTCTAAAGTATTTTATAATTAAAGGAAATAATTTCGCTTCTATAGAAAAAGTTTAATCATTAATTTCAAAAGAAACACATTTTTCCTATTCAAACATTTAAACACTTTAGTGAATAATAATATTTCAAAACTTATGTAATTAATTATGAAATACCTTTCATTATATTGTCCTGTTGGGAAATTTTTTTAATCAAAAAACCCGCATTCATCTTTATATTTAGTTTCCAAGCTATATAAGAATAGTCTTTGGTACTAACAATAAAAAAATCTTTATTTTTCTAAATTTTTTATAAAATTTTTATTGTATAGGTAATACGTACTTTCAATAAACTCAGTTCATAAAAGAAATGACTAATCCTGAATATTTAAATGATTACATCTGAAAGGAACAGATAAATTTAAAAATACTAGAATAAATGTGTAAAATATTCTAAAGCATCATCCACTCAACCATACAAGACCTTTAAAATTAAATTAAATATTGTCTGAGTTGAAGGGAATAATGTTTGAAAATTATCAATCACACCAAAATTAGATAAAACTCTTTCATTACCTAAAAATCTTTTATAGGTCATTTTATAATACTGATTGGACAAAAATAAATTTTACGTTATTATGTCGATCTAGGTATTTACCTTCATTAAAAACATAATAAGCGTTGATAACATATTCCTACTACGAGTCAATAAAGGCTTCTATATTGTCTACTTTTTATTAATATATAGTACTTCCTGATCCCCAATTTCCACTTATTAATAAACGTGTAAGGAAGATGTTAATTTTTCAATCTCTTTTTTTAAATCTTTTACAGCATACATTTATACTTTGGATTCTTTGTATGTTTGGAAAATGATTCAAATTCAATTATACAAGATCTAAAATCAGCCACTGTAGTATGTTTTTTTTAAATTTATTTTTACAATAGGTAAAATTTGGATGATTTTTCAAAGTAAAAAAAGTATGACTGCAATTTATTGAAAATTTTTGAGTAAAACCAAGTTTATTAAAATTTTAGTATATTTTTATATTTAAGGTCTTCTAATAAATAGTGATTTGACAAATGTGCTCTCACAACCCTTAAAGTAGTTTTTTATTCTGAAAAATTTAAATTACAATTAAGGTATTACTCAAAAATAAATTACCATATTTGACTTTATTCAAGAGGTTGTATGTAATAAAGGTCACTAATAATTCTTCTAAGGTAAGATTTGATATTCATAATCGTTAAGATTTATTTATAAAGATTTACATTATTATGCTTTCAATATAATTCAAATTTGCAAAATTTTTATATGACATTAGGCATGCTAAAAAAATTTTTGACTTTATTCCTTTATGTTACAATAAAAGTATTTTAGAAAAATCTTAGTTAAGCTAAAAAAAGCCCTAAGAAATAATTAAATTAAATTAAGAGTTTTGTATAACAAATTATTCTTATGTTTCCTTTTCCAAATAAATTTTGATCAGTTAAAAAAGGCGCCATGTTGCTTTTTTTAACGATCCAAATTTTTTCTCCTTGAAACATGGGAATGTCATAAAAATCAAATCCATTCACATTTAATGACATTATTTAAGAAAATGGAATTCTTATAATCAATATTTTATTAGTTTTTTAATAAATCTTTAGAATAATTCTGCAATAATTGTATTTAAATATAATCAAGATTTATTATGAAATTTCAACAACAAACATCCAATTATAATGAGTTTTATATAAAAAATAAATAAACTTTTAATCTTTTCTTGTATATAAATTAATAAATAAATTTTATCAATTATTTTTGTTGTATAAAATTATATTTTGCTCTCAGAAATTTATGAATTGATAAAACATGTAATGTGAATCAAATTACTTATAATTTAGCTTGATCTAGTGCAAAATGATTATATCCAAAAGAAAAAAAATATTTTACAAATTTATCATTATTTTTATTACCCAACTGTTCATATTGTTTTAAATTTGTTCTAAAATTTAATTTTGATATTAGAATGTTATTTACCGATTTCTATTTAATCGAATCTACTGAAATATTATTAAAAAATGAGAAAACTTTGAACAATTATTTTTTGATCCAATAATATCAAAAGTTTTATTTTTGATTTAATATAATAAACATGAAAAATCTATATCATTTGTGGGCAACATCTTTTGTCGGCGCACCAAATACGGAAGAATGAAGTTGTTGAGGGGAGAGATTAGTAAATCGATCTTTTATTCGAGTATTTATCGACCTATATAAGGTTAAATATTATTTAATGTAAACTTAAAATTTTAAGCTAAAAACATAGATACCAAAAATAGTATTTAATGTAATTCTATGAGACATCTGTGCTTGATCAAATTTTTCAACTAGTTGTGTGAACTATGGCTGCATTTCGGACATAGAAATTCTCAGTAAAAACTGCATGTGAACATTAGTTAGACTGGAAGGCAGCATTGTAGTGTTAATGTTTAAGGTAGAAAATGTTTGCTCACAAATTTAGGTAGAGCCGAACTAAACATATATTTTCATTACCATTCTTTCCAGGTTGGTAAACTTAGACTCAATCAGTAAGTTTTATAATTTTTTAATACCTTTAGATTGGAATTTCTATTTAAGGTAGTGTCACATTACAAATCAATTAATTCTAACTGTAGACCATACGTAACTTTTTTTTAAAATTATTTGTAAGCGGTGATGATAAGATATCAAATTCAGTAGCGAATTCTAGAAGTCCACAAAACGACTACCAAATTAATTATCTAGTGCACAAATCATATTGGTATACTTCTTAGTAAACATCAACTGTGGAGCTAAAGTTCCAAGTGTTGAGAAGTGAGTTGTTATATTTTTACTGAGCTGGCGAGAAAAAAATTTTAGCTACACTCTAAAAAAATTCACTGGTAACTACATTTCAGGAGGAAAAGTTTCTATTCCTTAAAGTATAAGGTTCAAATGATTCATATGATCAAAGAGATCACTCCTAACGACAGATCTTGCAGCCATTCAAATTTTTTGAGTTTAGGATATTCTGTATCTTTCCCTTTTATCTCCCAAAAAAAGTAAGGATTCTGTTTTTAGGTTACAGAAACGGCTCAGAACTTTTCACAAAATCAACCAGCGTAGTGGGTATGATACAAAACAACGCTTTGATCTAAGCTGCAATTTTCCAGATATTTATTAAACTTTCAATATCTCTAGACCTTTTGCTTTAATTAGAATAACCATTTGCACAACTGGATACACAAAATTTTTCATGTCAAGTACACTTTTGCATACAACTTCCTGATGTATTATGCAATGTAGAAATATCAGTTTCCTGGTACAATCGAAATCTTTAACATTGTCACTTAGTCTTTTCAGCAGACCTAATTTCTTTTCTGTCATATATAGACAATCATCCGTAGTAACACTGAACATTTTCTGCCATGATAATTAAATTGTATGCATATCTTTTTTCACACATTTAAAAATATCTTTACAAGTAGTAGTGTCTTTCATTGATTCCATTGACAACAATTCTTCTGTAATTTCATAACTTTTTTAAATGCCTCGGATAAAGATGAGCAAATATACAATGTCATCGATGTCAGTCATTTAATCCAATGACAAGGAAAATAGCTCAAATGAATATACACGAGTTTCAGTTGTGATTTCTGGTCTTCTTTAATTTAATTTATGCACGGAGCTGCAGTTCTTCTCGATAAACTGACTTCTTCAAACTTCTTTCTTTGTTCGAGATAGACTTAATCAGCTACTTCGAGCATGCACTTTTTTAAAAATTTGCTATCACCGAACGATTTGCTGTGTTAAAAATGTTATATGCAACTAAAAAGCTAACATGATTAACAGCTTTCTTGGCAATTTTGCCTTTTGTAAATACATGCTGCTGCTATTAAAGTTTTTTGATTAGTTCTGTTGCTCTTGTTTGCTGTTTCGCTGCTGATAAAGTTCTGCCATAGCCAGCATGTTTTATCATATAATTGCGTTTAATGTTTAATTCTTTCAATACAAAAACACTGCACAAAAAACATACTGCTTTTATGCCAAATTCTGTAAAAAAGTACTTTGATATCTAATTTTTGTTTAATGAGCGACACTCGCTGTCAACTTTACGTTTCTTAGGAACATCCGGAAGAAAAACTAAATTCTAAATATAATTTAATTGAATTTAATACAAAAAATCAAACAACAAAGACAATATTAAGCCAAAAAATAACTCACAGTCACTATTTTTCAAACTAGTACAGTGTTCTCAGATACATTTAATGGTTTTTTTTTAATTTAATTTAATAGTTTGATGATTATATTTAATGGTTTTATAATTTAATTTAACGATTTTATAAATTTATTTAATGGTTTTTTAATAAAATTTTAATTGTTTTTTATTTTTATTTATCAGTTTAAAAACATTATATGTTGAGGGGTTGTTTTAAATTCATTAATAAAATTTTTAAAAAATTATTTCAAATAGCTAATGGGTTAAATTAGAACTCTTCACGTCGTGTATATTTCAAAACATACGATCGTACATCCCAAAAATCTTCACAATCAGTGCTTGAAATCAAAACTTTAACGCCATTAATCAGCCCAAAAAACTTCCAGGGTAATATGATTTCCATGTGCGTGGAAATGTTTCCACTTGCTAAACACATTTTTATTAAGATTCACTTGGGCGAATATGGAGGCAGAAACTTAAAGACAAAACCATGATTTTGCTAGAACATTTTTTTTCTTTCTTTTTACAGGTTAAAGCATTATTCATAATGATTTTTACAGAGTAACCCACCTTTCAGGTTTAATGTTTCCTCCCGTTTGCTTAAACATATCAAGAACTTTTCAGAATTGTACAGCAAGTCACTCATTTAGAAAATTTTCAAACCACTTTTCATTATTGCGGCACATAGTTGTTCTTGCTCCTGAATAATCTCATGTTTTGAATTGCAGTTTTCCGATGACGGAAATTCCATAGCCAAAACGTGGACTTTAACTCACAATTAACTCGTCCAATATTATTAATTTGTGTTTATATTAAAAAAAGATAATCGGGACAATACCTTTCTCTTTAGGATACGGTCTCCTCAATAATTCGAGATTTTAGTATAAATGAAACCCACTTGATTGAAAAATTTATTTCTTTTAGAGAATTTGGTATTGACTCAGGGCTCGCCAAAACAACAAGATCATCGCTAAATTTTTGCCTCAATATTTTTAGTGGAACAATAATTTCTGCCCAAATTGCTTGCAAAAGAATATTTTTGACCTCGTCGCAGATTATTCTTATTCACGCAACCTATTTTTGTCAGCCTTAATCCTGCCTGTTTCCATAAAAAATCTTAACACGGATTAATCCGTGTTGACATTTAAGTCAAGTTCCTAGAAAATCTGTAGCAGACCTATTCCACTCTGGTGTTTTTTAATAATAGCCCCTTGCATAGACTTTTCCAGTAGTGGATTTATTTCCATGGTTCGAAGTTTTTTTAGTTCAAATAATAAATTATTATAGCAAACGTTAAATTAAATAAAAAAATACTTAAAATGAGCTCAAAACACTGTAAGCAATTAGTGGGAGGTTGCAGCAGAATGGGCTGATTCCACATTATTTGTGAAAAACGGAAACCGTTTGTAAACCAGTAAAAATCGTCAAACAGGCCGGATCTAGCCCGCAGACCATATGTTGGACGTCTTTGATTTATATGGTTGCCTTAAAATTTTTTTTAAATACATAATTTCATATTAAACTAAAAGTAAAATTTGTTGCAATAATAACCTTTATTAATACAGGAGTATTTTATTAATAAAACTGTAAATATGGCCTACATATTTATACATTTTTACATAAATTTAATTAACATTCTATGATAAAAAAAAGAATTTGTCGTAATTAAATTTTTATTTTTTTCAAAAAAATTTATTAATTATTTAAAACTAGTGTATTAGTCATTCTTTATTCATAATTAAAAGAAATTACAAGCTGACAAAATAGTATCAATAAGAAAAATGTAAAAATCATATTCTGTATCTTCTAATTTAAAAATTCTTTTACAATTCGTATACTAATTAAAAAATTAAAATTTTTAATTTGAATAAATTTTGGTGCCACAATTATAATTTTTTTTAAATATAATAAGGATTACCAGATATCCTAAATTCTGCACAATGTCATGATTTACAGCAGCTAGTCCTCTGTCTCGCTTCACAAGTGCGCGATACCGCAAAAATCTCGATTTTTAAAAATTGATCTAAAATTCTAAATTTTAGGATAGTCTCTGTTATTCAGTCCAATTCGTAACAACACCTAGCAAAACCTTCTTAATAATGGCTAATTTTTGGGTCTAAAATCATACTTAAATAACATAAGCTAGCTCCCACCTTTCACTAATAGTCACAGCACCTAAATACGAAAAATCTGAGGTCATGGCATACAAGCTTTCATTGTGAAGCAATATTATCCCGTTTAGCCTAAAAAAATACCACATTGTATTTAAATATCGTATCACCTTATTTTAAAAATTACGAACTTCATCGAATTTATTAAATTCCGTTTTATATAGGATATCTCATTCGTAAAAATTCAATTTTCTTGTATTAAAATTGAATTTTAATTATCAGATATGTCTTCTTCTAATGAAGAATCAAATACAGTAAGGTCTCTAGCTACAGTTACTCCACCACGAAAAAAAGCCAAAAGGCTAACTAAATATAGACATTTATGGGATAACGACCACAAGTAAGTTACGAGTGTAACCGGGAATATTTTGCAGCAAGATGCACACTATGCAATCAAAATTTTACCATTAGACATGGCTGAGCCAATGACATAAAGAAACATGCTGATAGTGACTTACACACTAAAGCTAAAAGGTTCAAGACAATTACAGGAAAATTGCAAAATTATATCTTGACAAATAATGAAGAAGTTTCAAAAAATTCCACGATTGAACAGACAGCGGTATTTTATAATTGTGTACACCACTACTCATATTTTTTTTATTATACAACAAAACTTAAACCGGTGCTGTTACAAAATTAGATGTTGGCCCAAAAAGTTAGCTCGAGTCGAACTAGAGGTGATGCTATATTTAAAAATCTAATTGAACCATACAGTTTAACTTGTGTTGTCCAAACCTGACAAAATTAAGCTTAACATATTAATAATTATGCATCCAACAAGAGAAATCACAAGTTCTTACCTATATGTGTTCGTTATTATGATCCGAAGACGGAAATAAACTATAAGTTTTAAAACTTTGTATAATTGGATGAAGAACAAGCTGAAGCGGTTACAACTATGCTTAATGAAAATGTTTTGGAAAAATTATGTAAATATGCAAAATGTTTTATCGTATTCTGCTGATAATTGGGCAGTCAATTTTGGAAAAAAAGAATGTTTTAAAGATTAAGTGAGAAGATCCCTTGTTCAATATCTACTGGATGTAGTACCCCTATAAATCAAAATAGTGCTAAACATGCTTATAACTCACTATATATTGTTGTTGAAAATGTAAACTATCAAAATATATAATCACTTCTCCTCCAGTACTTGAAAAACAAAGAAGTAAAAAAAATTTTATGAATGTATTGTTCATGAACGGTAAGAATTAATTAGGCATATTCCTGTTAGGTATCTTACATTGTGGCCAGCTGTGGATTGTCTTGTTAGCTTAATACCAGCAGTCAAGAGTTATTTTTCTTAGAGGTTGGCGATAAAAAGAAATTGAACTTTACAAGGCAGATCTATAACTTTATTATTTCCACTGATGCTTAAGGTGAGGATCCAGCAGCAAACATAACTTCTCTTAAACTGTATTTATTTTACCTCCATAATGTTCTCACAGTTTTCCGTTATTCTAGACTTAAATTAGAAAAATCAGATCTAGTTATTTCAGAAGTTTATTTGTCGTACAGGAAGTAAAATTTAAACTTAAACA
This sequence comes from Ceratonova shasta, assembly GCA_918559645.1. NCBI lineage: Eukaryota > Metazoa > Cnidaria > Myxozoa > Bivalvulida > Ceratomyxidae > Ceratonova > Ceratonova shasta. The sequence continues at coordinate 25,464 of CAKKLC010006936.1, read as the reverse complement.
AAGACTAAGAGATAAGATTTTTGGAAGCTTAGTCAGAAGCTCGTTTCTTCATTTGAAGCAGAACTATCTAACTGTCATTGATTCGATGTCGAATAATTTCAGTTTTTTTTAAGGTAGCAAAAGCCAATCTAGAAATTTAGTTTGATTTTTCGGATGACAGTTTTTTGGTTTAAAGTACTGCTTTATATTTAAAGCAGAACCTCTTAATATATATATGCTGTGGTAGCTTTGACTAAAACTGTAAATATGGAACTTACTGGCACTAAGGTTGACAGACTTTATGAAGTAATATGTGTATTTACCAACTTCTTGATGCGCGTTTTGGCAAAAAACCGTAGAGACGTCGAATTAAAGTTTTTTTATCCTTTCAGCAATATAAGGGCTTGATAAATTATATTTAAAATTTGTCAAAAAGTAATTTTGGTGCCGTCATCAAAAGCCCGTGTAGATAGAATCTTCTATTTACTGTAGATTTTGGAAACTGGTGAGAGGAACAGAAATAGTCTAGACTTTGTTAAAGCTGAGATAATGGTTAAGTGTAAATTAGGACATTGTCATGTTCCAATTTCCTTATAACTGTATCTTAAGACAAAGCCTTTTTTTTTCCCAAGGTAAAAAAAAATAACAAATATTGTTGTTAGCTTTTACAAAAGTGGAACAAGACAAGTAAATGTCCAATGTTAAAAACTAACGTGGTAATCTTGTAATTTGTTTTCAACTTTTTTTTAGCATCTTTATTAATATTTTTATTGTACTAACAATAATCATGAGTATTGTTTGATCTTACAAGCATAATAAGATTAAATAGAAAGGAAAAAATAGAAAAACAGTTATACAAACATATACAAACATTTACAAATTTTCTTAATGTAAAATTAAAACTAAAAAAATATTCAGAAGCCCCCCGCCACCTCTACCCCTGATATATCCTAACTGCGGCTCAACATTCAGGATAACCCTCATACTCAGTTCTAAAATCTGGAAACTCTATATAGAATATTTATACATTTTTTAAATAAATATAAACACAACTAGTTGTTAAATTTAACTATGACCTTAGAAATATATAATTTAAAACCTTAGGACTATTAGATGTTAGAATTAATAGAATTGTACATGTTTTATTATACTCCTGCTTAAAAATTTAATACACATAAACAGACGAAATCAGGTTACATCTTACCGGTAAAACGCATAAATCCAATAACTGTGTGCATTTTCAAAGTACCGAAACATTTACTCTATGGCATTAGTTAATTTCACCGGTTAAATACATAAATTGGATAATTGTATGTTAATCATCAGTCCAGAACCATTTAATTCAACCGTTAATTAGCATATTCTGAGTGTGTGTAAAAAATTTTAACTATCTTCAATAAATATCAAGTCTTAATTGTTTTGGTTTTTCTAACTTGCAAACAAATAAAGAAATGTAGTTGTTGTTTGTAATAATAACTTATTTTTATTAAAATCGGCACAATATTTACTTTTTGGCATTGTGAACAAGAAACTGTATTTATAAGGGGACCTTATGTAATTTAAATTAAACTTATCGAACAATTTAAAAATGACCGGGTTTGCTCGTAATCTCAATTTATAAATGTCTGAAAAAACAATTAAAAGGAAAGATTTGAGTTTTAAAAAAAAATACACGCTATTAAAGAACTAGAAAATAAAATACCACAGAAAAACATTGCTGAACAATTTTTTGTTTCTCTGTCATAAATTTCGCGAATTTTGACCAATAAAGATAAATAAATAGTAGCACATGTAACAACTTCTAATCTCCCAAAAAAAGAGCAAGAGAAAGTACAAAGTAAATTGTATGAAGTTTTGTTGCAGTGAGACAAGCAAGCAAGAGTAAAAACATTTACGCATAAGCAGTGGCATGTTGGTGGAGAAAGCAAAAAATTTTGTAAAAACGCTTTAGTTTTACGACCATCAAGCATAATATAGTGCCAGGTTACGTTAGCGTAAGCATGATAACATGGTGTTCAAGATAGAGCATAGTAAAAACAGGACAACTATTCGATTGCAACTGAACATTTGATTACAAAAGTGTGGCCTAATATCTACGTCAAATACAAAGCATTAGGCATCTATTTAATAACAAAACATGTTTATATTTTAGAGAACTTTCTAACCGTACGCTTTGCATTAAAAGAGAAAGGCCGTCTAGGAGTAGGGAAGCTATGGAACAATTCACCATTTGACGGACAAAAACTATGGAAAGAACAGACAAACATAAATGAATTTTATAGTACATTCAGGAAATCCACGTTGCATAATGCATATAAAATCTTTAATCCTAACTTAGAAGGCAAATAAAAATATATCGATGACCTATTAGCTATTTTAAGAGTAGCTCAAAGAGTTTGATGGATGAATTCAATTAAAGCATCGTAAAATGTGTCTATTATTGTAAAACTATACTGCACACAACTTTAGTGTTGAGCTTCAGGCTGTCAAGCTAGTGTTTTTACTACCAAACACTACCTTTTCAATACAATTACTTGATTGAGATATCATGAGAAAACCTGAAAATTTTATTACCAGAAACAACTTTTACAGAAACTAATGATCCTAATTGACGTTGGTATTGGTATTGGTACAGCAAAAGATCTCACCTAGCAATCACAATCTTACATGCAATTTAGTATGTAAATCCAGCATGGAGAGTTGTGACTAAAAATACAATCCAGAACTGTTTTTTTAGTAAGCTAATCATGCATTTTAGGGATGAATCTTCTTCAGGTTCATCACCAGACCGTGTTCTATTGTCAATCTTTATCAGTACAAATCAGTGCACAGTGTATGTGTAGGTGGACGAAGATGTACCGATGGAAGGCAAACAAACAAATAAGGACATTTTTTAAAGACCTAGTTAAAAGGCTTGATTAAAATACGAGGGAAAAGAAAGACGACGACAGTGATCACAATATCATCCTCTATTTAATAAGCAAGTGTTTAAGGAATTCGAAATTTTATAATAAAGAATGGCATTTCTTGGCGTGAACCTAAATCTATTACTGTGTATTGAAAAGTAACTAAGAAAGCATGTGCTTAATTGTTCATTAACAAAAAATTGATAGTTTTTACGATAAAAAGTATTTTACAGTTTAGTGCTTGTTTAAAATTTGGCTGATTCACCATTTCAATTACTTTTTAAAAAATTTTATGTACACGTCAATAATTATTTAGCGTCATTTTTAAATATTGTTGTAATACTGATATTTGCAATAAAGCGTGGAAACAATTCTTTTGTTTATCTTTCATTGTATTTTTGTTTGTCTTTCGCCTATCGGATAATTGCATATATTATTTAATCGCATTTAAAGTGCTAATCCTAAGGCTGCCTAACTAACCAAAATCATATGTATTACTTTCGGATCAACCCTTATCAGCAATCCAGATAAAAAAACATATAAAAATGGTAAATAAACAACAAATACATAGAAAAAAATATTCATCATATTTAATCTAATTTCAAATCGACAATACAGCATTAAAGGAAATATGTTTTTATTTAGCTGGTACGATATGAATTCTAATCAAATCTTTCCCTTTTGTTAACTTTTCAACCCTTTTGAATTTTTATAGTCCACTAAAGATTCTTTGTCAAATTTTTGTAATGTTGAGTGTGCACACCCCTTGTTAGCTCAATGAAGTTGTATTTGTGACATATTTTATCATGGAAATATCCTTCTTAACTTAAACTGTTGTAGGATTTCGATTAATCTGAATGAATATTTGATCCTTTGATTATTATTCTTTTAATAATAGTTATCATTGTTTATTCGCTTCGATCCCTCACTAATTCAATATATCCTCGATCTGGAGTGTAATATGTATCAAGAATACATAAACACATATCACATCCACCATACTTCTGTCTATATGATTAACATACTCTAAATTTATCTTCCTTTTATGAACTTGTACAATTGAGCCTGGTCCATCTACCTTAATTGGATTGTTTTCAAAATAAGCAACAATTCTTTAAGTTACAAATTTCAGTGTTTTAGTAGTCAATTATTCATATTTTGACACATATTTACAAGATCAGTTTACTTAGTAAAATTTGCAAAGTATAATAAATAATTGTAATCAGCTTGTCCATTAATTTTGAAAAAAATACAAAAATCTACCAGCTGTTATAGTTTTTAATGAATATGCAAAAAAAGCAACTTCTACTGAAGCGACTCCATGAAAAGTAATAAATTGTTATACTTTTTTCTTTTAGCAGCATGTGATTCTGACAATGTTCCCATTTAAATTCCCTCAATTTGTTGATTTCTAAGTAACCATTTTACAAACTCAATTTTAGTGACACTACTTATTTCTTCAAAATTATTCTCAATTGATGTTTTTAATAAAAATACTTAACTCCCAAATCGTAAATCAGCCCGATCCCACAAAGGGTTGCATCTCTACTTTCTAGCATAATCTCATTCTAAGGTTTACAACCATATAATTAATATAGTTTTTTATTTTGATGTTAATTTATTAAATTCAAGTATAAAATTTTAAAATAACATTTTTTCAGTTATAAATTTTTTTTAAGATTCAAATTAAAAAAGTAATTTTGAATTATTTAAATTAGGTGCAATATTTAGTTTAGTGAATTTTTGTCAATATATATATATGTATTTGGAAAGATTAAATAGCTAACAATAAACAGCACTAAAAGAATCAATAATGTTGAAAAACGATATTTAGAAGTACAAAACAGAGAAATTTTTAGAAACGGAAAATTTACAAGATTTGAAAAACCAGGTAGTTTGCTATTTATGCTATAGCAAATAGGTTTCTATTGACTAAGTGATGGACTACATAATAGCTTGTACATAACGTTCCTAACTCCTCAATACATTGATTTTTCTGGACATGTAACAATTATTTTAAGAGAAAAGATAACAAAAATGTTAATAGTTGCTTTGAATGTTTTTTACTTGGTTTAATTTTTAAATATAAAATATTTTAAAGTTTTTAAAAGCCAAATCATATGTAGATATTTTTTAAAAACTAAAATATTAATAGAAATTCAATATACATATAGTCTAATATTATAAATATAGTTGTATGTTAATTTTATGAAAATAGAAGTGCATAACATGATATTTTAAATCCAAATTATTTTATTAATTATTCATTTATTGTTCAAATAACTTTTATTTAGATTAATAAATTGAGAATATTAGTGAAAATGCATAAAAAGCCATTCAAAAAGTTATATTAACTATTTTTAATGGAAACACATTCAAAATTGCAGAAATTATTTTTAAACACTTTTTGCTTGTAACATATGTTTATAAAGATATAAAAAGCTTATATTCAGAGGTTTTGATATTATTAAATTGGCTAAAGCATAGATCCATAACTAAATCTATAAAACTATCAACCATAATAATTCAGAGTTTAATACTTAAAATATACAAGTTTTTAGGTCAAAGTTAAAAATCTTTTACTAACGAAAAAATTTTATAATTAGATAAATTCTATTTAATGAAATAGAAACCTTGTTAAATAATATTATGGGAATGATTATTTTACGATAGTTAATTAGAAAAAATTTTTTAAATGAAGTAATATGAAAAATGATATAGAATAAAAATAAAAGTCTTTTAAAACTAATAAAATAAGACTTTAAAAAATGTATGATTTTTGATACTATTTACCATATATACTAAATAAAATAATTCAAGTGTTTTTCCTTCAGTTTCTGTATCTGACTCTAAAAGACCTCTTATAACATGACTAAAATATCTATATTTTTTAGGTATGGACTTTTAATCTTTATAGTTTACATAGTAAAGAAATGATTAGTTTTTCTATAGTATTATCTTCCTCAGTTTTATTTAACTTTATAACTCTTTTCATTATCGCCTTATAGTTTTTAGATTGTTATAATATTATATATGGTAGATGGATTTCCTCTTTCAAACGTAACTATTAAGTATTTTTCTTATATCGTTCACAAAATTAACATATTTTGTTTGTAATATAGTCAGCTCAATATTTATTCAGATTTTAATAAAGGAGGCTTGTCAATTTCTGATTTCTAAACAGTATCATCCAAATTAAAATATCCAATCTGAAAATTTGATAATAGCACGTACATAATGTTAGGTTCTGTTATAAAATCACATCCAAAAGAAATATTTCTATTATTTGTTTCAATTCAAGGAGCAATTTTAAATGAAGATTTTTCAAATGTTATAAATAGGAGAATCCTATTACATCTAAAGTAATTATGATATTGTATATTTTCTAAAAATAACTGCTATTATACTTTGTTTTTCCATAACTCACTTATGTATCCATCTCGGTTTTTAGTGCAAATTTTAGTGTTTTTAATAATAAAATCGAATATAAGAAATCATCTGTGTCTCCAGACTGCTCAAAGCATATTTTAGATTAATTTTAGTAAACTTCAGTTCATATATATCTTCCTAATTTATATCATTTTTTTAAATTTTATTCAAAGAAGAACTTACCGTAAAAATATTTTTTAAAAATTTTTAAAAAGGTAATAAATAAAGTTTATCAATTTTATCAATTTTTTATTTGCCATATAAAATAAATGCACTATAGCCCTGCAGGAACATTATTATCTTTAAAATTTATATTTTTTATATTAATTAACAATTATAATACCTCAATAATTATTGAAACATACAGAAAATAGCATTCTATAAATATAAAGGTTTTCAGTGTTGTGTAATATAGCGGAGTAATATAACGCGTTACATAATAATATTACTTTTTTCTTTCAAAAGTAATATAACGCGTTCCTTTTGTAAAGGCGGTAATAATATTAATATTACTTTTCTCCGTAGACCTCTCGTTACTTATTCCTTTTCAAAATTTCCGATTTAAACCGTTTCTAACGATCGTTCGATCACAACAAAAGGCACGATTTATAAATTGAAATTTAGAGCAGAGAAGGAGAACGACTAAATGACCACTTGCGCACATATTGTGCTGGTATCCACAAATATAAAATGGTAAAATCTCAATGTGTCAACTTCCGTTCATGTTAGTAATTTCAGACATTTTTACGCTTGTGGCTTTCATAATATTAGATCATAAAACAATTTAAACAAAGCAGTGAATGCACTAAAAGCAAGCAGCTATACAAAAACCTTACGGTTGTAGTTTGTGTGACAAAAAAAGGAGCGAAAATTGCCGACAACGCAAAAAATGGACCAATCAGCGAAAAACGAAGAGACTGGCCAAAGAGACTTAGTACTTTTAGTAGCATCAGAATCTAAAAGTAAAACTGACTAAAGTGAGGTAGCAGTTATAACACGTTCTTTAGAAAACGAAGCAAGGTTACAAAAGGTAACATTTTGGAGTTAAAAGTACAAACACTATTTGCGTTTAAACAGTAAGTCCGCAGATCATGCAAATCTCTCGGTTAAAAACATTTCTGTGAGTTGTACGTTGTTTCCAGGAATAGAAATGGTCTTATTCACTGCTAAAAATACTACGTCTACTCTGCTAAAGCATTTTGCTACTATTCTCTTGAACACGAAATTAATCCCACTGATGAAGGTAATGAAAATATCAAACCAACACCATGTAAACAAATTGATTTAGGAGACTATGTTATTAAATGACATTTACATCAATTACCTTGGCAAGACTCTAGTATCTTTTGACTGCCTACATTATTAAATATGTCAATCCAATATCGACAGTCGAGTCACCAGCTTTTAAACAACTTATTAGTGAATTGAGTCAATTTGCCATTCCTAGTAACTACACAATGACAATTTAATTGATGCTCGTTATGAACAAATGAACACTAAGCTCCATGATCACTTACTTGAAGTATCATATGTATGCACTACTGCAGATATCTGGTCGGCCAACAACAAAAGTTTTTTTTGAATGAACGCTCATTTGATAGATTCAAAGACACTCAAAAGACAGAAAGCTGCTTTAGCCTGTTGTCAATTTACCACTCGGCATACTTGTGATGCTATAGCAGGAAAGCTTTTTGACGTTTATTTTGAATACAAATTAGTGTCAAAGCTTAGTGCTACAGTAACCGATAATGGATCAAACTTCACGAGAGCTTTCTCCGCATTTCCTGAATTTCATGAAAATTCTCCTTGTTCTACTAATGCTGCTATCGTTTCTGCTGCTGTATAAAATGAAAACGATAATGATAGATCTTTAATAGATAATAAGGAACCCACTGATTTTTCCATTTATTCAAGAATCCTTACGACAGTGGCAACACTAATCAAGAAGCAGAGCTTACATTTCTTTAACATAAAAGATGTGCTTCCCACACACTTAATCTAATTAGTAAGAATATTTATAAAACTATGTCTGAAGTACTAAAAGGCTTACGTACAGAAGTGCCACGGCGAAGTGTTCGGCATTGTGGAATAAATCTAGTCACTAATCTTTGGCTGCGGACGTTATTGAACAGAATGCTAAAATGAAGCTTGTTGTTTCAACAGAAACCCACTGATATTCACAGTTCAATGGTGTTTGTAAAATCTTATAAATAAATCAGCCAAACCTTAATAAGATTCGCAATAAACTCGATATAATGTGCTTCACTGACAAATAGCTGTCACTTCTTGACCGATATTGCACCTTAGTAAAACCATTAGCAGAAGCTCTCAATATTTTGCAAGTTGAAGACCATTTTTATTACGGTATACTCCTTTCAGTCATGCACATCCTTCGGAAAAAATTGACAAGTACAAAGGAGAAAGGACTGAAGTAAGTTCCTGGACTAGCTGATGTAATTACTGGATCCATTGAGAAAAGATTAATTGAAATACTACATAAAAAGATGACCAAACTGGCAGACGTTTCTAACCCCTGTGTAAAGGCAACGTGGACACAAAGTATTAATAAAAAGCAAGAGCTAAGTACCCTGCTTTTAACAAAGATGTAAAAACAGCTTCAATCCAGTAGTGGTACTGTCAGCTATGTTGTTAGTACTAGTATTGGGAGTCCCAAATCACGTTTTTTTGGCTTAAGAGAAGATACATGTACAGCTACAGAGGACATGAAAACTGAGCTAAATTACTATTTAAAGTTATTAAAAGGCATTGATGGGCTCCATCATTACCCGAAAGTAAAGAACAATTTTGTGCAGTTCAACACAAATCTACCATCAAGTGCTCCAGTGAAGCGTCTGTTCAGTCTCGTTTGATTTGTTCTTACCCTAAAAAGTTACCGCCTGACTGATACCAGAAATGAAAGAATTTACTTAATAAGATATAACAAACATTTGTCTAAGTTTATTCTCTTTTATTGTTGACATTTTACAAGAAAGACGTCACTTTTTGATGAATCATTTCTAGGTTGTAGAACTAATTAAATTTGTCACAGATGATGAGACAAGACGATATTTGAACTTGAATTACTTAACTGTATAGCAGTTTCTATCATTTTTAGTTCTTGTTCTTTTTTTAGGTATTGTTTTAAAGGTCATTTGTGTTCACAAATTCACAATTTAGTCAATATAAGCGAGAAGGTTGACAATGTAATAGTTTATGTAATATATAACTTATTACTTTTTGCGAAAGTTTTATTTGATAATTAATATCTTATTTTTTGAATTAATATTGTACAACACTGAAGGTTTTAAAATAATCTAATATTAAAACCATGTAAATTTAATGAACTAAATAAATTACATAAATTAAAATGTAATGTAAGTTTAAAAAAGTTAAAAAAAAATTTGGTTATAGTGGAAACAAGCTTACTATAACAATATCAATACTTTATATATGCTGGATTTATTCGCAAATTGGGATTTTCATGCTCAAAATGAATTTTTTTTAAAACCCACACTTATGGCATAAAACTCTTGCAAAAAAAATATTGAAGACTAGAATATATACAATGATTAAGATAAAAAAGACGTGAAAATAACTTAAGAGACCCTTGAAGAAGCTTTTTCTATATTTGATTAACAAAACTTATTTATTTCAAAACTAAAGTTGATAAATAAACACCATTATTTGCAAAATTTGTATTGGAAACGCGCAAATGAATTACGGTAAACGTAGATCGTCAGTAAATAGATACGTTTGGATTTGTAAAAATCATGCAAAGGGTGAACAATTATATGATCGTTTTATTTTTTGCTATGTTTGTAAATTAAGGATGAAAAAAATCTTTAAACTCCTTTACAATTATACAAATGCATATATCTAATAGATACAACAGATGATCATAATATTAAAAAAGAAAATTTTCATAGAATAGTCAATAAGCTAGGCAGAATTTTTATGATTATGTCACTGATAATAGTGAAAAGATAGATGGGTATGATGGAGATGATGTACCCAAGATAGTTGAAATTGATTATAGTTTATTCTTTTGAAGATAATATAACAACGACAGACAAACTTCTGAGCAATGATTTTTTAGGCAATTTTAAAAAAAAACTAAAAGAGCCTTTTTGTTACTAGTTATTAACATAAATTCCTATCCTATGACCGAAATATCCTTTAATAAAATTTCTTTGGACAATGATGATAAATGAACAATGGAATGCCTTTTTAAGGGATTTAATTTTGATTGAGGGTAATGAGCATTGTAATATAAACCACTCTTTGAACTTTGTTAATCCTATTAATGTAGATGTCCAATCCAAAAATATTAAATGATTTCGGTCTTTATCTAAACGATTTCCTTAAAGTTTATATTTTACAATAAAATTCAGCACTTTGAATATCTCTTAGAATTTATCTGGGTGTGTAAATAGCCAAGACTAAGCGTTTAATCACTTATTTTTTTATTTCTCTAGTGAAATCTCAATTTGGACTTTAAACCATCAAGTACTAATAAATTTTTGGATTAAATATGTGTACATAATTAAAGAACAACTTTTTAAATTTCCACTTTATCTAATAAATTTATTACCCAAAATGAGTTCCCTCCCTAGAAAAATGTATTTATCAAAGGTATACAAACAAATTAATGTAACAAGTTGCAGCAATAGTTTAATCCATCTTAAAATTTGAATTTATTAATGATAATTTCATAATAAAAAACATCTGAAATTAAAATGAACTTTTAATATAACGACCAACCATTTAAATCTATTTTACATATAGAAATATAATTTTTTAAATTAAATTAGGTTTTTAATATAAAAGGAATATTGAAAAAGGATAAAATTATATTATAATACACTTTTTAGATGTTTGAATTTATATTTTATATTAATAAACCACGAAAGGGTTTTAATTAAAAATAAACTTAATAAATATGAAGAGAGAATTGTATATATGAAGAAAAATGTATTTAAATTCACTTTTTTAACAAAATTTTGATATAATTTATGTAAAATTTTTTATTAGATAATATAAAAATAATGGATTCTTATATTGTTAATTGAATTAAGACGTTTATGTCAGTATTTCAATATTCTTTTATTTCAGTAGTATTTTAAGGTATAAAAATTTAAAAAAATCCAGACTTTGTAATTCAATCTCCTCTTTATAAAAAGGTTTTAAATACTTCAAAATATCCAATAATGATTATATTTTAATGTTTTCAATTTATATACATTATAAAAGGCGATTTCGTACAATTTTTTTATATTTTGGTATTGTATCTAAATTTTATTTAGTTTCGAAATTTCAAAATATTTTTACAAAACATAAACAGTTGCTATTTTAGAAATTTCAAACATAAAAATTGTTTATTGAATTAAATCTGACTTTTTTCCCTATTAAATAATTTTTCAAATTCATAATGTTTTTTAATCCAAGATCGTAAAAACTTGATTAAATTACTTATTAAAATATCCGATTCGCGTAATAAAAATGATAACGTTAAATAGGTTTATATATTTCCAAATTATGTTTTATTTAATAACATACCCTTCAAATTTCCACATGATTGTATTTGTTCAATTTATTAAAAATAATTAAACATTGTTTATTTTTATTAATACAGGTACATCATAATGGAATAACTATGGTTTTAATTTTGCCATCTTCAGAAGTTGCAGTAAGATTTTTTGATGGAAATGATCAAAAATTAATATAAACAATAAATATTTTTTTTGAAATAAAAGATATATTTCATTTCATTAATTAAAAAAAATTAATAATTAATTGAGTTTAATTTTTTCTTTCAACATTTAAAAAAAATTATATTTTTTTATCAACGTTTTTTATGACTATTATTTTCGATATATGAGTAATAGTTTTGCAGCAATTACAAAAAATTGTAATACATCTTACACTTTAATGCTTTACTCCTTAATTTTGCCGCTTGATTAAAAGCCTAATGAGAAAATATAAATTATACCTAGTTTTTATAATTGAATTTGAAAAATTATATCTAATAATCATTAAAATAAATATTTTCAATCTTGTTATTCATAGACTTCTCTTCAGACTTTAAAAATTTTAAATTCTTATAGATTTTTTATTTATTTCATCCATATAGCAGGTACATTTTAGAATTAAAAATTATGTTTTTATGAGTCTTAAGATTTTGTTAAACATTACTACCAACAAACTGGCTAAAGTACAGAATAAAGGG
>CAKKLC010006935.1:98445-128645 GCA_918559645.1 Ceratonova shasta | reverse complement strand
TTATTTAATTTTATTAAACCTTTTTCTCGCAAAAAAGAATCTAATAAATCTGAATTATTTATAATTTCAAGCAATTCTAGGAATTTCATTTTACGCAGGCGTACGGGACCCCAAAACTACATTCTTACCCAATAAAATCGGTCCAAAGGAATAAGGTTGCTTATTAAAAAATTATACATCCCTATACTAATGGGTTAAAATAAAGCAACCATTAATTAATTCAGTTAGAAAATTCTTTATATCGCAACAAAATTTCTAAATAAGCTTAAAAATTTTTAAAATAGCTTTAAATAAGAATCAATATTTATAAAAAAACACTCAAATTCAACTTTAAATGATAAACATGGATTAATTTATTCAAAAATAGCAACTTTGAGGAGGTTAAAGTTAATCTCAATTATGGTTTATCCAAAATACAAAGAATTAAAATTTAATTGAAATTAATACCAGCAGCTATCAAAATTACTTTGTTACCATAACTTTTAAAATAAAATTTTTATTTCATTTTTAAAGATAAAATTCCCAAAAAATAAATCTAATTTTTTTATAATCTGATACTAAATTTTTATATTAAATCTATTATGTTGATTTTCTTATTCAAAAACCTTTTTAGTTCTCTATAGTTACAATGAATTTAATTAATTCTTATAAAGAAAATAATTACGCAAGCGCACTTATTATGGTTGACAAGAGAAAGTTAAATAGTAAAGAAATGAACATTTTAAAGACGAGGTTATGGTAATGGTGAGAAAAGTTCAAGACGCTATAACTTCATTTGATGATTTAGTTTCAAGGTTGCAGATAGCAAAAAATATCAATCAAAGGGAAAAATATGAGATTGAGTTGAAGAAAGAAATAAAAAAACTTCAAGTAAGTTATTTTTTAATATTAGAGGTTTAGAGACAGTATAAAAAAATTGATAGCATCGAATGAGTATAGAGACCGCTCAGATTTAGTTGAAGGTAGAAAAATGATAGAGGAAGTATTCAGGTGTTATTTTTTAGAGAATGGAACGGTTTAAAGCAATAGAGAAAGATGGGAAAGCAAAAGGATTTTCGAAATCTCTTGCTGCTTCCGCAATCCTGATTGAAAATGAATTGTTGGAAAAACAACAATTGATTCAATGGACGTCGGTATTTTTTAATTCATACTTAGGACTCTCTTGCTACTCTGTACCGAGAAGTAGTTAATTTTGGAAGATAGGTTGAAACAATAGAGGCAGAAATAGAAGAGCTATCACATGTCAAAAACAAAAAGGTTTTAAAAGAAAATGTACAAAAAAAGCTTGAAATAAAAAAATGTCTTCAACGACATCTTTTTCACATACAAAATTTGGAAGTAGCCATATAATAATTCTAGAAAATTCTCAGACTTTTGAATAATGATACTATAACCTCAGCAGAAGTAGAGAACATCAAGGATGGAGTAGAATATTACTTAGAATACTTTAATGGTGATGACTTTATATTTGATGACACTCTATATGACGAAATTTGTGTAGATAGAGTCACCATAAAAACAGTTTCACCAGTTGATTTTCCCCAAATTGAATTAAATTCAAAATCTGACCGGGCATCACGTTCAGAATCGATTTTAGGGGATTCTCTTCACAATAACGTAGTTGTTAAACCCGCCAATAATTGTACGAGTATGAAAAATACTACACAAGTTGTTGAAGCTAATTTGTCAAAAACATGTGGTAGTAATGTCTTTATTTATTTTAGTTTTGGACTCAAAGAAAAGCGGGTCTTTTACAAAACCTATAAATGAACCTTTTCCAAGATCGCCTTTAACAAAAAGTGTTGATCGTCCAAAATTAAAAACTGAGGATATTGTAGATATAAAATTGCCTACTAAAGAAGCAGTTATCATAAATGACGACTTCTTTAAAGCTCCAAAGGATGAATGTAAATTTAAAAATATTATTAGTAAGTTATGAAAAATACAACAAGCATTTTGAATTGAATCATTTACTGCCTTTGGATGATTTAGTTCAGAATTTGCAAAATATTGATGTTAGTGAAATTAGCAATAACGAGTTGATGGATAAACATCACTTTCTTTGTTATAATCTCAAATGGGGGAATTTCGATTTCCCAGAGAAGCATGTTTCCAAAAATAATTCTTATTTTTGCATTCCAGAATTCTATTCATACCTTCCCAGCAATCTTTTGTTTTTTATATTTTATCACAATCAAGTATGTTAGTAATAAAATCTGTACAGGGTACTTTTGGACAGTATAACGCCGCTAAGATTCTCAAGAGTAGAAATTGGAGGTTTCACATCGGCTATCGTTCTTGGTTTCAGAGAAAATCTGAAAAAATTATGGTTAGAAAGGATTATGAACAAGTTATTGTTTTTTATTTGATTAGGGTGATTACTTAATGTTTGATCAAGATAAATGGAAAATTATATTATTTGATAATTTCAAATTCCATTATACATTTCTTGAAGATAAACTATTGTGATATTTTGTTCATTTTTTGTAAATTTTTTATTACCATTAAATATATATAAAAGTTTAACTTAACATTACCATAATTAATAAAATTAGTATGTGATATTTTGAATGATTAAACAATGTTTCAATTCAAAGATTTGTTTCCAAATTGTATCATGACTTAACTAAAGGTAATGTATTTAGAATAATGGTTTATGTGATTATACGAACGAAAAATGTTTTTATCAGGAAAAACTTCAAAATATATTTGGTTTTTGATTTTTTTTAAATGATAAACATTATATATCCATAGTTCTAAGGACGTTTTAAGGAAATTGTAAGTTTGTTGCATGAAATAATTTATTAAATTGTTATTACTCCTGAAAACATCAAGACTATTATCAAGAGTGATTTAAGGGTTATAGTAGTAAAACATGATTAATACGATGAGGAATATGCGAAAATCAATTCTTTAAGTAATAAATCATGTTTTACGAGAATTCAAAGTTGTATGTATATCCAATCAGGTACATTCTTTTGACCAAGTAGTAGAAATATATTTTGATGATATTACTAGAATCAAGAATATATATATGGTTACTAACACAATTAAAAGAATATAATAAGTCTTGATGTATTAATTATAAATTTAATTTTTTCAATACTTACATTGGTATCGTTTTATGGGGTATGAAAAAAGTTTCCATGAATTTATTGTAATTATGGTTTGAGCTAAGCATTTAGACTTTGATACTTGAATGATCATAAATATATTCTCTTTGCTTTCCATTAGTTTTTGCAAGTTAATAACATGAATTTATTGTTAACAACAGACAAAAACAATTACTTACCTGTTTTTTTGACATTTTTGAGGGTTACAATTGTTGAAAATAGTGTATATCTGTATCAGGAACACGTCATTTAGCTGATTTCTAATAAGTTAACTGCAAAAAATATTTTTTTAGCTTGTTTTTTTCTTTCAAAACTTTTTAAAAATGGCAATATTACACTTATCATCAAAAGTGTATAAATCATCTTCCAGGTTTATGGATCTAAGTACAAATAACAATGTTGTTAGTTAATTTATACGCCTTTTTATTACCTGTATTAGTATTAGTAAATATAGATATTTCCATGTAGAGAAAGGCAAGTTTATATGGTTCAGTACGGTCAAACTTTACATAAAGATTTTATCTGTATTTGTAACAGCTTTTCTTTAAGAAAATTGATAAATATGTTTATAAAAGCTTAAGCAGCACTCACCACTACTAGGTTCAGGTATTTATACATGCCATTTAAGCATCTAATATCCAATAAAGGTCATTCTGTCATAAAAAGTAATTTTAAAGAGACTAAAGAGTCAAATTATTCATATTAAATGTAACAATGTTATTTTAGAGAGTGAGTAGTAGCTAAAAGATTTCTTACAGTTTAATTACTTCATAAGGGTTACTTGAATTTTAAAGAATAACGATTTATGGATAAAAGTAATTACTTTGTTTAACAAAAGCTGATAAATATCTACAATCTAGTGATTTGACTATACAATTGTTAAATTAAGGTACAAGATTGTGATACATGATTTACAAAATAAAATCTTAGCTGATACAGAAAATGTCATCTTTAAATATACTATGAACAAAGGAAACAAGGCAGATTGCTTTAATTTGTTATTGGATGAAATCATAAATGCTTAAAAGACAGGAGCAGGAATGTTTTGTTTGCATTGATTTTTTCATTTTGATAAAGCATGTTTGAAGAGTTTATTGGTTTGAAAATATCGAATCAACTAATCCTGCTTCTCATTTTACCCTTGTTACTAGGTTGATAAATAATTTTATATTAATATTAAGTAGGCGTCAATGTTACGACAGGACTAGTAATATTGTAGGTTAAATTAAAGACTAGGATAGAGGATTGTGAATAATAATATAGTTTTAATTACTGTACTTTTCATTTGCGAAGGCTCTATAACTAAGATTGATTTTGTCAAATACATGGGTTTTTCATACCTTTTCATTAATTAAGGATTTAAAAACCATTTTTAGGCTATTTTTATAATTGTTTATTACTAAATACTAAAATATTCTGTAATTATATAAAACGATACTTGGTATTGAGCTATTTTAATAACACGATGGTACATGATTCTTATATGAGTGTATTAATTTAGAACTAAAAAGTAATGTTAAGCTATCTTAAGGAACTAAGCATGAATTTAAGTTATGAATTTGGTTCTTAATATATTAATTTCTTAAAATCTTTGAGATTTATCTTATATTTCTATCGTTACAGATGCTTTATATAATGATACGATCATTATAAGATTTGGTTGAAATGCACTTAAGTAATCCGCAAGTTCGAATACCCTAAAAACACATTTTTTTTTTAAAAAACAACGCAATATCATTTATTTAACGATTTAATTTATCTATGAGCGATTCCTAAAGTGTAAATTTGTTCTGTCTATGCCACATAAATTCAAACAATCTTTTTTTTTGTATTTTTCTTTTGACTCCACATCTCACAGCTACTGATATTTTAACGCCCTTCCATGTTCCTTTAATATTATTTTTATCATTTATTTCAGGACTTTTTAAAAATAATACTGTGATTGATCCAATGATGAGTGTAGTTTAGTTTATTTTTAAACTTGTTAAAAACCTTTCCATCCATCAGTAATAACTATTGAACTAGGATGCACAGGTTTTAATATCAGATCATTTAAAGTATTTGCATCTTTAATATAAATAACTAGAGCAAAAATTCCTCTCTATGGTTCTTTTCAGAAATTCTAATCCGAGCTATTTACATGCTTTTTAAGCCGGTTTGGTTGAAATATAAAAATATCAAGATTTTCAGTCTTTTATCTTAAAATTACTTTTTATGGGATACAGATGTAAAAAAAAATGATAAGAATGAGTATAAATGTGGTTTATTTAAAATTATGTTAAGAAAAAATGCAAAAAAGCAAAAATCTGAAATCGATAAGATAAGATAAGATAAGATAATATACCTTAAAATTTAAATATGCTAAATAATAATGATATTGTTAGTTGAGAATTTCAAGTGTATGAATGACTACTTTAATAACATTTATTACAGTATCATTTATTTCAGCAATATGTCTATGAAAAACAGAAATTTTAAAATAAAGGATTCTGCAAGCAAAGAAACTTGCAAAAATATCTTTTTAAGTTAGTATTTGATGTCATAAACTGGTAAGAAATTGCTTATATTAAGTTATATTTACAAATATGTAATATATTCATCAAAAATTCAATAGATTTGAAGATGTTAGCAAATATATATCAAGAAAGAGCAGTTTAATCAAAAATTTATCAGTTAGTAAAAAGAGAATTATTTGGAGTTTGTTTGGTTTACTCTGGTCTTGCAATTATATTTAAAAATTCTTGTCCTAACTGCTAGTTTTGAACCTTTAACTAGTTTTTTGAAGAGACTAAAGAATTAACCATTATAAACAAAGCGATGAGTGATAATATAGATATATTACCAATTTTTATATGTGGTTAAAAACAAAGAAGTATTTAAAACTTAAATATCTATAGATTTTTTATTATTTTTAAAAGTATTGGTAAGGAAATTGATAACTCTCTTTAATTCTTATTATTTTTATCAGGAAATGTCTCAAATGGAGGATATAGATGACAAAATAAATATTTAAATGAAAAGAGATTATAATTTAGCTACTATGAATACTTCTAAGTAAAAATATATGAATTTTTAGATCCAAAGAGAACCATTTTTATACTCAAAAAAGCACAAAGCTGCGTGGTTTCTAATATTCTAAGAAATAACATATTTAATCCTAATATCCATTACCAGAATGTAGCTATACCTAGTCATTTTGTAGACAATTGTAAAATTGATAATAAATACCGATAAGAATGTACTTTAAGCACCAGTGCGCTTGGGCAAAAGGAATAACTACATTGGATATGAAAAATTAATATAATATTTCTCGAAAAAATTCTCAAAGATTTTACGGAACAAATATTCACATATATACTCCCATTGTGAAGGCTTTAATATGTGCCTTTTTCCTTCAAAAATATTTTTAAATGAAGGCAAAAATTCTCCACATTCTGTCTATGGAGAGTTTCATCATCTATGAACACAAAATTGTCTTCATGTATAATTACCCTGTGTAAATATCCTAAGTTGTTTAGTCCATTATATGGAGCCCAACCATCAGAATAAATTGTAGTTCCTAGTGCGATTTTTCTCAATATTATTTCCTCCAACGTTTCTTTTTTCTTATCTGAACAAATTTCACAAAGAACTTGCTGTGTCTTGTGTCTCTTTGATCTCCTCCAAATAGCCATTGTTGTTCCAACTCTCTACATCTTCCATACTTTCTTCTTATAATCAAGGTTTTATCAATTTCGAAAATAGAACAAACCCCGCCTATTTGCTCTTTTGAATTTGATAGCACATATGTAACACATATTTCCCTAATGAATCTAAACCAGTCTATTAATGTTTTGTAATTAAAATTATAATAAGATAATATAAGCATTTTTGGATATCTTTTTGACCAAAGATGAAGTAATAGTGTAAGATCTTTAAAACTCAAGTCGGATTTTAAAAAGAATGATCAAAACCTCATGGAAATCTTTTTTCTGTATTCTTTTAAAGAACAACGCCAAATTTTCTTATCTATGTTGTGGTGTGATACTATCGACATATTGGTGAAGCAATATTTACAAACAACGTTTGATTTTAATAATTTTTTGTTAGCAAAAAAGAATGTAATGAATCTTCGTTATTTATAAGTTCAATTAATTCTAACATTAACATTTTTGCGCAAGCGCACTGTCAAAAGTACATTCTTACCCAAATACATATAAAAATTTAAATATTTTTTTAATGTGACTTTAAAAATTTTTGGCTGACTATAGTCTCTAAGAATCTACAGCAAGCATTTAAAACTGCAATCTCAACACGGGCCAAATAATTAATATTAATTTTTATGTGGGTGGCAAAAAAATAAATGACTTATATGGGTAAATAAACTAATTTTATTTTGAAAAGTATAAAAAAAGGAAAAAATTTTATTTTTTCCAGATTTTTAGCATCTTTTTCTGCAACCATCTTTCCAAATTAGGGTGAAATCTTGTTTGATGTGATTAATTTTAAAACTTCCCGAGACGGCAGTCAGTAATTGTTGATCTGGTTGGATGCTTATTCCCTTTTATAAGGGAAAATAACTGCTCGCACCTATATGTACTTCCAAACATGGACATTATTTTATATGCGAATTTGCGAGTGTTCTAAAATCTGGCTGGTAAATATTTTTAAAATTCATCCACTCCAAATTCAGAGAATTTCGCCTTAAAATTATAATTACACTGGATATCAATACTTTCAATTTGCATATTGCTGGGGAAAAATTCAATATTTACTGAGAAAATTGAAGAAAAAAGATAAAAATTGTCTTCCAACGATTTGAAATCTGCAAATCTCGTTTCAAATTCATTTCTTAAACTTGAAATTTTTCCTGCGTATTTTTCATACAATAAAGTTATACCTAAACTGGATTTATACGTTTCACATGTCGGAAAATGCATTAAATTTTTTATTTTTCAACTGATTTTTCCAAAGAATCAGCTTACATTTGAATGCATTAACTTCGTCACACATGTCGGTAATGATCTGATCCTTCCCTTGTAGTTTCAAATTTAAATCAGATAAGTATATCGTGATGTTTACCATTAAAGATAAATCTTGCCACCACAACGTATCAGAAAATAAGGAGATGTCTTGATTCTTGAGTTTAAAAAATGGCATATTTCTTCTTTTATATTCCAAAATTGTTTGAAAACCTTGGATCATGATAACCAAAGTACTTCAGTATAGTACGGCAATCCAGAATATTCGCTTTCTTATTCAGTCAAAAACCTAGTGAACTGTCGTTGATTTAAACCCTAAGATCTTTTGAAATTGATGATTTTTTTATGGGATTCAGCACATTTTACATTTTAATTACCTTAGTACACAATACTTCTTGTTGAAGAATACAGTAGGTATGATGAATCTTGAAATCATCATTAATTTCGCGTAGCTTTTTTTGCAGCAATGCTACAAATGCGTTGCTTTTTCCGGTCATGGAAGGAGCTCCATATGTTGCTACAGAAATCAATTTATAAGCTGGTAAATTGTATTTATGCAGAAGTTCATATACGCATTTAAATAAATATTCTCCCATAATAGTGCCATACATCGGTACTAGTTCCATTATTTCTTTATAAATATTTAAGTCTGTATCACATGCCCGGAAAAAAACTACTAACTGCGCAACGCTCCAATATCCGTACTTTCGTCACAAGCAATAGGGAAAGCTTCAAAACATGTTGATTTATCTTTGACCTGATCATTTAAATTCACGACCATACCAGTAACTCTCTCCACAACGGTATTTCTGGACAGAGAAATTGTTTTGAATGCCTTTACACTTCCAGGACAAACAATTTCTGCGGCTTTGATAATAAACTTTTTATTAAAATCTACTCCAGTAAAAGGTTTTGAGTGTTTGGCTATCAAGTCCGATAGTACGCTACTTGCATGGACCACCACTTCACCTTCCTCTATAACTTTAATGAACATTGACTGTTGTTTTCTTAATTTCAACTCTTTTAACTTTTCTTGATTCATTAATCCTTCGTAATTATCATCTTTTGATTTATGTTGTTCATTGAGACGTTTAATATTATATATTTTGGGCACACCAATCACACTATTGCATATCAGACAAATGATTTTATCGTTTTTTTCGATGCAAAAATACTCCAATTCCCACTTTTACTGAAAATTTAGATGTTCTTGAGCAATTTTTCGTAGATTTTTACTGCCGTTTGGTGCCGATAGAGACATTGAATATTTAGGATTAAAATTTTTTTGTTTAAAAATAGTAAAAAATTTTTTATAAAAATAAATATTTTTTCATAGTTATTTAGCATGCACAAAATGTAGTAGGAAACAGTAAATATATATATTAAAAAAATGGTGTTCTAAATAAAATCACCCACTAGGAAAAATACAAATACCTATCTTATAATATATTACCGAAAATTATAATGCAATAAACGTAATTTTTTTACTTTATCGGAAACGAAGTTATTATTCGTTTTTAAAAAAACTTTTACGGTTTTTATTTTTTCAATTACGACATAAAAATTATAATAGCTTCTTTCAATAGATATAAGTTTTCTTGTTTAAAAGACGTCTTTTGAATTTTTTTCCCTCTTTGACACATAAATTTGGCCATTTAACTCAGTTCTCGTTTAAAGCACGATACTACTAAACGTAACAGTTATAAAAAAAGATTATCAGAAATATATATTTATATTTTTGTACTAAAATATCTTGTGGGCCGCATGTTTGACACCCTTGATCTACAGGATTTCTTTTAATTTCATAAGGATATGTTACATAAGAACGCCTATGCATGTATATTTTATGATGAACAAATTTATACAAAAACAAAGTAGTTTTACATGCAACGATGTGAAAGTTTGAAAAAAAGTTATTTTATCTATAGGAATTAAGGTTTAACATCTTAAGATACATTTTTGTTGCAATAAGAATGTATTCATAATGATATATTTTTTTATTAAAAAAATCATAATTCCCATCAAAAATTAGATTTGATCAAATCTACCTATACATTCTTTAAGTCAACATTAAAAAATTATTTTTAACTAATTACTTATAGGAAAGCAATCTAATTAAAAGGTACTACTCTTAGAGCGGTATATTTTGTCTTTGTAATTTTTAAAATTTCGGTATTTACCAATTTTATCCAAAAATTACAAACCATAAAAATATGTTGAAATATTTGGAACTACTACTTCTTTTTCTTCTATAGGGGAAAAAATCGTAGTTGATTTAAAACACGCTCTAGTATTAGAATTTGTTAATAGTAAAGATTATACGAAAACCCATAGTGAATTTTGAGAGAACGGTTCGTCCTTGTGGAAATAATAAATCAAAAGCAACAAAATATTTAAGGAATGTTGGATATTTTTAGTTGTATTGTTTACTGCAGTGAATGCAATTTAGTACTACGAGAAGTAAAATATAAACGTCATGTTGATGATTTTGATTATCGTTGCTCCATAAGTGATTGTAGAAAAAAATGACTATGTTTGACTCCATCCTAATAACTTTTTTACAGGTTTAATATTGATTACTTACTATTTTTATAGTTGCGTACCGTTGGTTTCGTGGACAGTGTATTGTCGATACACTTAAATAACTCGAAATCTCACAAAAAACTATTTTAAAGACTAATGCCGTTTTAAGAGAAAGAACGAAAATATATTTTTAAGAAAATCCGTTTCGTCTTTTGAGGTTAAGCGATAATCTTTTAAATAGATTAGTCGATGTTTCAAAATAAATATAAATATCACACTGGCAGAATTTCACAGGATAAAAGATATATTTTTGGTATTGTTGATACTTCAACTATACCGCAACTTATTTTGTAACACTTGTTGAGAATCGCCGTTCGAAAACTTTTATGATAATAATAGTAGAAGTTTGTAAGCCATATTCAGCTATTTTGAGTGATGAATGGAGAGCTTATCAAGTAATAAACACCTCTAAGTACAAACAACAAACCGTAAATCATACTTTAAACTTTATCAATCAAAAAAATGGGTAGATACTCAGACATTTGAATAACTGTGTAATAAATTAAAAATGCTACTGAAAAGGTATATGGGTTTACGACTAGAATCCGTAAAAGAACACATATACTAGTGGATATTAAAGATATATAGGAAAGGATAACTTGCTAAGATTTTTTGATTTAATGATCAATCAAATACTCTTTTTTTAATTTAGTTTTTATTGTAATTAATAGGGGAAAAAGTATTAGATCCAAATATTTATCAAAGATCGACCAAAAATCAAAAATGCTGCTGTTTTTCCCTACGTATTGGTTCAAAATTAATACAATTATAAATTAATAGATAATTTTTTGATATTAACAAATTTTAACTTTTTCGCTATAAAATTCAATGTTGAAAGAACATATCAACAGAAAACTTGTCAACTACAAGTAGCAATTAATTATAAATATTTGATATTGATTGTTTTGATTTAAGAAATTTAAATATCATCATTATTTTGATTTTTGAGCATTAAATTGAGCAAAAACTTAAATGTCTCATGTTATCTTAGTAAATTTTTATTAATAATGCATGAATTGAACAATAATTTATTAATAAACGATGAGTTTTTTGTTTATTAATGCATAATTCTTGAATAGACTTGGTAATAATGAAACTAGAAAAAAATCAAGTTATTAAAATTTGATCTCAGGTTTTTCAATCAATGTATCTAAGAATAGTAATTATTTTGATTATTATATAGCAATGGGGGTAGGGTTAAAAAATAAAAAAATATTTAATCTTTTAATATAATTATAATTAATAACACAACCCTTAAAATGAATCCCTTAAGACTTGGAGATTTCACTAAAACTGAATCAGATGCATTTGACTTTGCCGTCTCATTGGGTCTTATATAGAAATCCGGGTTACGTTGTTTGAGTTGTGGGTATAAACTGTGCATCAAAATCAAAAAAACTTGGCATGGCGTAAACAAACGACTAAGATGTTGCAATAAAGTTTGTAAAAAGCCCAGCGACATGTACGCTCAGACAATATTTATTGACAGCCACAGTGGTATAAGCAAGGTCTTAAAACTCATCTGGTGTTTTGCTACATGCATGAAAATTGAAGCGAGTGCTGAAGACTGTGATTTAATACTAGTAAATGATGTTTTGGTTCAAAAATTTTAAAGAATGTGTTATTCATAAAACAGGGCAAGAAGAGAATCTCCAGATTGGAGGAGATGGTGATTCTGTAGAAATCATTGAAATTCATATATTTACCAACATGCGGCGTATTGGAAGAAGAATGGTAAAAGAAAAATATTGGGTGGTTGGAGGCATAAGCAGACTAACCAAAAAAATGTTTTTAGTTCCTGTTGCAAACAGGAATTCAACAACATTAAACAGTATTATTTCTAGGTGGGTAGCACTAAGAACCACTATTATAACAGATAGATAGAGAGGTTATAACAGTGTAGTTTCATTGGGATTTATTCACTATAGAATAAACCATAGCTTACATTTAAGATCCAGAGAACCCTTTCATACATACCAATTCTATTAAAATACCGTGGCGTAGTCTGAGAGAATTTTGACCCACTAACGTAAATGTTTTTTATTGTGGAAGATTGGTTGGCAAAGTTAAGAAATAATAGGTTATTTGTTTATTATTCAAGAATTGCTAAATGGAATGATACTATATTGTGTATCGTAAATAATTGTAAATTATTATTTATATTACTTGGTCTATAAAGGTTTAATAATTAATACTAAACATTGTTGATACTAAGTTTTAATTTATATTATTTTCTAGATTTATTTATTTTTTTACAGAATATTTATTTTTTAAATCCCCCTTCCTACATTGCTATATAATAACCTATTTTTGATTCTCGGTTGGGGTATTTGTAATAAAAAAGAGTACAGATATTTTACAATTATTAAAAAATTGGCTAATTTTTATAAAATTTGTTTATACTTAAAATAATGAACTAATATGAAGAATATTTTATTTTTAATTAATTACTAATCGTCGGAAAGCTTTAAAGTGTTCAATAATTTGATTTTTCATTAAGAAAAACCATATTTTTAAGCAAAATTTTAAATTCTTAATATTATTTCTATTTAAACTAAAGACATTTTATACTATTAATTGAATATTTTGAAACAATATATTAAATATAATTTAATTCAAAATTCTTTAAAATTATTCAAAAACGCTATTATGAGATATATATTTTTTTTAATTTATGCATTTAAAAATATTTTTTCTTATAGTTTTTAATTAGATTCCCAACTTGTCTTAATATTAATTACATTACTTTATTCTTATCTATAACTTCTGAATCTTATAAAAATTTATCATATTTTTAGAAGTTATATTAGATTATACGGTTTAAAATGATATTATAAACATGTTTATTATAAAATAGTAGTATGTAATTTTATTGACTTGAAATATTTTTGTATATATTCTTTACACCTAATTTTTAAAAAATTAATTTATTCCATTATTTTTAAGTTGATAAAAAATATTGTTATATTCATGTCGAAATTGATCCTTTATTTATATTCACTACAAGATTAATTATATAAAATACTCATTTTTTATTAAAAATTAATAAAATTCATATAATTATAATTAAATAATATTTTTAGTTTATTTTTAGGCTCAATGATTATAATCTTTTACCAAAACATAAATATTATATTTCAGATTCAATATGTTCCAAATAGTATTTTTATGATGAAAAAGTTAAGTTTTATTTTTACATATAATTGATAGTAATTGTTAAAAAAACCTTAAAATCACTAGGAAAATATTTTATTACACTTTTTGTATTCCTTTAAAAAATTTTAAATGTCTTTTAAAGTTTTATTACAAGTTTTTATAAATTAATTCAACTAATTTATGATTGAGGTAATTTCATATAAATAATTATTTCTTATTTTATATATCATATAAAAATGTTTATATTAACTTTATTTTTAATTTATAAACATTATTTAAAGATATAATTTAAAAGTACAATTCAATCAAAACAATAAATTAGTTTTCTAAGATATTATTAGCAATACCTTAATATATTTTTGAAAATATTAAAAAAAATTTGGTTATGGTTAATCTTTGGGACTGACAGTTAAAAAAAATTGTAAATATAAAAACTCATGAATTTTAGAAATTTTATAAAAGAGACAATATCCTACGAAGATAATAATGCTTTTCTTGCCTAAAAGGGTATTTTGACACCGCGTGGAACTCCGTGTCCAAGATTTTATTTTCCAATGAATTACGAAAAAGGAAAATTTAGAACAGGGATAAACATACGAATTAAATATGGAAAAAAGGCATGTAGAAAGACGATGGGAATATTTCAAAATAGTATTATTTTAAAACTATAATTCTGACTAGGTAAAGCTTCCTGATTTGATTTTGACGTGGGCATATCGATTCAGGGCAACGTTGACAGAAGTTAAAACCAGTGTGTCGATGCCAGTTATTATAAAGTGATTTAATACATTTGATGAGTTGTATATAACAAATTATCTTCGTATTACCAATATTTTAATAGAATTTGCTGTGTATCAAGTTGACAAAACTCATTTATACACTTTAAAGAATAACTAAGGAAGAGTTTTTTAGAAGTCAGTGTTTGTGGACTATTAATATAATTCATCCTTAAATGAAAAAAAGAAAATTGGGATCTTGGTTAAAAATTACAGTGATATGTGTAATTTTTAACCCTCTGATAATTAACATGCCTGAGATTAATGAGCTTTTTTTTACAAATATATTGACAATACAGCAACATTAATCGAATACTTAAGAGCAAAAGGTATTTTAAAATCATTTGTTTATTGTCGCAGTTGTGCTGATCTGTTAAAATTGACAAAAAACAACAGATCAGTTGTACAAGCTTTTGTTATAAAAAAATGCACACTCTTTCAAAAAAGAATAAGCATTAGAATTAATAGTTTTTTTGAGGATTTAACAATTCCTCTTTACAAGCTATAATTGTAATTTGCAAATTGGTTTATAATACATCAGAAATTACTGTAATTAAAAGTCTTGAATTAGAAAGCTAACATACAGAAAATATACAAAAACTTAAGACTTTTTGTCATTGAATATTTATCTGCAAATTCATAATGATTAGGTGTAAGAAATCATGTATGCTAAGTGGACGAAGGCGTGTTTAAATATAAGCAAAAATATTATGTTGGCAGAGTATCAAATTCTGATAAATGGGTCTTTGGAATTTCTGATACGAGCTACAAACCTGAAAAATATTTTGTAAAGCTAGTTTCTGATCGATCATGTGAATCATTAATTCCAATTATAGTAAAGGTTTGCAGACTTGAATCAAATTTTTGGAGTAATGAATGGAGAAGTTATAGACGTCTGTTTGATTTTAAAATTGAATTACAAACTATTAACCATTAAGTTAATTTTTTAAAATTTTGTGAATGGTGTCCATAAACAAAATGTAGAATAAATCTGGGATAAACTTAAAAGAAGAACGAAAAATACAATGGGAATGGCTGATGGAATATTAGAAGAATATTTACAAGAACGGATGTTTAAAGATAATATTATAATGTAAAATTTTGATAATTTATTATAATTTATTTTAGTCTTTGTGTTATTCATTTTTTATATTATTTTTTATAATTTGAATTATTTTTATTTAAAAAACTGTGTAATTTTTAACCCAGATCCGAAAACTAATGTATCAGAACGCAAAGACTGAAACTTTAAAAAAATTTATTTTAATCATTATACCAAGAGGTTCGACGGTACATGCTGGTTATTGGATGTTAAAAAAAAGGGTAATAAAAAGAATAAAAAATCATTTTATTGATAACATGCTTAGTTATAGGATTAAAACTCTCATTTCTTTGCGTTTTGTACTCCCAAAAAACTGAATCAAATATTCAGAATACTGAATTTTAGATAATCCACTTCTTTCCCGTAACAACTTCTTCAAGTATCCTACAATCCTTTAATTGATTTAGTTTGAATACTAGGATCTTATGCATCTAAAAAATTTAAAGAATGATTAAAATTAATGTGTTCAAAATCTGGATCATCTCTTAGAGCTGAAAAATAATATTTTTATTGATCTGTGATGATGGTTGATCCAGAAGCACATAATCGTATATAACTGTTCTCATAGCTTTGCATTCCTGTTGCATACTGGAACAACAAACACTTTTTTTAAACCTATTTCTATTTCCCAGACATAAAATTCTCCGTTAGTTAAGCGACTATAATTATATTTACGTTAAAAAAAATCTATTTCTACAATATTATTTCAGCCATTAGAATTGATCCCGCTAAGTTTATTGCTTGTTGTGATTATGTAATTGCAGATGGCTTCTCTGACAAGCGCAGCATAATCTGACACCGTGTTTCTGTCCATTTTAAGTTCCTGAGCTATATCTTGAAAAGAAGACCTTATAATGTATTTATACATAAAAAAAAATAATCTTCATTGAAAGTTTGGTACCTTCTAAAATTTTTTTTTATAACGCTACACGATTGCCATCAAGATTTTTTACACATCCAGTAAAAACCTTCCGGTACCAATCTTTTTTTTATAGGCTATTTTGGTATCTTTACACTTTTGTCAGAACATTGTATTTGAAATGATATCAGAACAAGCCATGAAAATATTAAAATCAATTAGACTGGAAAAATTTCAAAAAATAAATGCTTCTGTTATGGTTAAACCTTTCAATTCTTGTTCTGTGTATATTATCTCTCGACTTATAATTTCTTTCACATATTTTTAAGGTATCTAAGGTCTAAAAATTTAAAAAAATTTTTAAAAACGCCGAATTGCTAACATTCGCAGGTTCGAATGTTTTATTTGGCGGATGATTAGGGTTCAGGTACTTATTTTCTAACGGTTATATTCATAAAGTCTTCAATCATACAAAAAACTTTGTTAATCCCGATGACCGATTATTACATACAAACACTGTAGAACTAATATGGAGGGACTTAAAAGAATCCATTCCTTCAAATTTAACGACTAAAAACTATGAAAGATATGTTTGAAAATGCGAATGAAAAAAATCAAAAAAGTTTTACTCCGAAAGCAAAGTTTGATCTTATTTCAAATTTAATTAAAGGATTCTAATTTTTTTTAATTTTCAGTGCCCTAAGGATCAACCATAACCAAGCACTTTGATAATACTTATTTATAAAAGAATTGGTTATCAGTAAGTAGATTACTTTTATATGTTGAGACAAGCTTTTGGACGTGCTACTAATAAACAGTGTTTGCAGCGATCAGATGATAAGTTCTACATCATTTGCAATAAGACTCATAAAGACTGCATAGAATACTTGAATTAAGAGGTTTTAGGAAAAAGACGAGATACAATATTTATTGTGATACTAGCACCCGCAAATTAAAAATTTATATTGTAGAATGTTTCGAAAAGTATCGCAGTATTTAAGTTTATAAATTTTATATTATACTATTATCATTAAGGCGCCCAAAATATTGCATTTATATTGCAAAAAAAATTTAAAAAATTGCAAATATTGCAGAAAAATTGAAAAAATTGCTAATATTGGTTAATTTTTTTTCACTGAAACTTATTTCTCTTCTGACTCGTCTTTAACCACTAATTTTTTGTCTTTCAATGCCTGTTTATTATAGTAGGAACTGAAATAAATGTTTATGTTTGCTAAATCAAAATTTCTGATCATCTCTCAGCATTCTTTTAAGCATTAAGAAGCTTCTTTCAACGCATATACTTGTAGAAAGGCTGTTTAACATATTTAGGTTGTCTTCAAAGCTTATTCTTAAGTTACTTTTTAAAGTGATTTGATGATAATCAAAGTTTTCGAGACATTGGAAGATATAGCTCTTGATACCAGCAGGATCCTCTTTGAAATTAAGTTTAAGAATATTCTCGTGGCCTGTTGAAATATTTAACTCTGAATTTTAAAGTTTGTCTAAGTAGTCGATGAGAACTTAATAGTAAACTCTTATTTTTATGATTTAAGAATATAAACCATCCTCATTTATGGCTTAAATTGCATTATCAGCCAGTAATCCAAAGCAATCTATTTTAGAAATCAATAATCGTAGTTTTTGAAGGTTTTTCGAGTAAAAAAAATAACAGCTTTCAACCAGCTACTCCACCTAGTAACAACTACCGATGGGATTGATTCGATTTCTGCGAAAATATTAATTTTAGTGTTGTTTTTACAGTAATAAATTTCATTGTAGATATTAATCTCTCGGTTTTATAAAAATGCAATCTGATTTTGTTTCCACAGTTGTGGGCTAAGCATCCTATATGGAACATATTTACGTTTAAATTTTTAAAAGGACTCCAGTCTTCAACATATACCTAGCAGAATCACTTAAAAAAAATAACATTCTCTTTTTTAATGGTACACTCATTAAGTGTTAGAATAACTTGCTCAAAAACTATTTCACTGTTGACATTTGATTCTAAGTTAATTGTTTAACAACATTTCTCTACTCTTCGTTCCTAAAATCCCATCCATGATATTTAAGAACTTGTTCCCTCTTATTTGCGATTGGTCCACCACTAAGTATATTTTTTTATTAGTTAGTTGCTTTTTTACTCTTTGTGTGATTGTTAAGAAATATTTCTGCTTTAATTATGACCTTATTGTAATTTCAAAAGGCAATTTAACCCCTAAAAAGGCAAATAAATCCTTTATATCTCAATTTCTGAGTTTTCTTAATGGTATGTCACATGAAATAAAATCTTCTGTTATCTTTTCCACCATCTCACTTTTAAGTGCTATCAGAAGTTTTTGCTGTGGGACTTTTCTGTTATTTGTTCTAATTCTTTCCAATCCTGTCTTGTGAGTAGCTGATTTACAATGAGTATCAATCGTGAATTTTCTGTCCGACCTTACTTCTTTTCAGCATATATTACAGTAAAGATTTCCAGTCACTGATAGAATGAATTCTTCGTCGTATTTTGCTAGGTATTTACTGCTCTTCTTCTCTCTGATTTTAAATGGATCCATGATTTTTAAATTTCTTTTTTTTGCAATTATTGCAGCTTTTTACGTAATATTGCATTTTATTGCAATTATTGCAAATTTTTCTAAAAAAATGATTTTGGGCGCTATAATTATCAACAATATTTATATATTAATAAATTTGCACTAAAATAAAAATATTCCTTTTAATATACTTGATTTAAAAATTTTTTAAAACTTCGCTTTGTATGAAAAATACCTGGACCTGGTAGGAAGTAAACTTGTAATACTTCCGGAATTTTATGATTCAGGAATAATAAAAATATAAAGGTGATAACAAAGTCTCTTATGGCTAAAATAATGGATATATTTTTAAAATATTATAATTATGAAAGTCATATTCATTATTGTTAACTGAAAAGTATAATCAAAAATAGGAAAAAAATTTAAATGAAACTAAAATAATTTGAGAATAAAAATATTCTAATGATGCAACTATTTGAGCGAATTTAAGTAATATAGGAGATTTAATTTGGTTGAATTTAGTAAAATTGAAAAGAAAATAAAGTGATACATGTGACTTCAATAATTATACTTTTCAGTCATTTAAATCTGTTTTTGATTCAATTTTTATCATATTTGAACAAAAAAAATAAACTATTTTATAAAAAAAAACTTCATATTATTATTAGCAATCAAAAACAATCTGAATCTTTTATAATTAAAATTTAGCATATATTAATTAGCTTTTATATTTTTCCATTAATCTCTTTTAAAAAAAGATAATGTGATGTAAAAGAATCAGAAAACTATATCAATTTATAGAATATTTAAAAAATAAATGAATAAAATAATTTTATATATTGACACATGCAACCAAATTTATTCTAAAAATCTGATCAGATAAAAAAAGCGCTTAAGTCTGTAACAGTTAAAATAGCGTCAAGAAATAAATTTCAATTTTGATTAAATTAAATTAAGATTTTTGTAACACAAAATATTCTTACGGTTCCATTTCCAAATAAATTCTGTATGATAAAGAATCTGTTACTTGTTTAAACACTTTAATATTTTCCCTGCATTTCAAATCTTTAAATTTATTATAATTTTAAAAATAGTTTATACCTACAGCTCCTATCAAAATAAATTTAAAAATTATGGTACAATATCGTTAAAATATGAATAATTATTTTTTAATTCATACTCTTAAGATAACATTAAAATATATTTTTTTTAAGATTTTCATACCTCACTAAAACTCTATTAAATAAAAAAACTTTCGCTTTTATATGTTTGAAAATAATAAATTGACACTTATTTTTAAATCACATTTACTATTTTTAAAGATGAGGCTGAATAAATAATTAATTTTGGCAAGTACTCAAGAAATCCTCTATAGATATTCTTTTTTATATTTGAAAAAATATTAAATACTTAATTAAAATTCATCTTTAAGAAGTTTCTCAGATACTTTCATACAATTTATGTCGTAAAACTACAATTTTTAATTTTTTTATCTTTAATAGCGATAATTAAGGACTAAAATGATCAAAAAAGTTATGAGTAAAATATTATAAAGTTAAAAATTTTGAAGTATTGGATCTATTATATACTTTTGATTTTATTAAAACTTAATTAACTATTTTACATATAAAAAACTTGTCCATAGTCTTGATAATTTTGGTATAATCAATAATTTAATTGTTTTGAACACTATACTTTCATTTTTTAATCGTATTTATATCTAAGTTAAGAAATAAACGATATAAATTTTTTTATAAATATCTTCTATCTTTTAAAAGTTAGAAACTTTCCAATGTTTTTTTAATTCATGCCAGTTATAGCGCATTTTATTTTTTTGAAAATAAGCGCTTAAAATGGGAAGAAGAAAGAGCTCACAGAGAATCGTGGATGAACATAAAATTATGTCAAATAATGACATAATGGACTTTAGAATAACCGAAAGCTTTTTACAACAGGTTATGACTAATCATATTACCCAGAATGAATTTCTTGCAGAAACAAGACTTATACCAAATCAAAGTTTATGTACTGGGTGCACACCTTTGAAGAATCTTGTATATAAGGTTCGTTAGGCTACAAAAGATGGTTTATTTTGGGGATGTAATAACCAATATAAAACATCGAAGAGTATCCGTGTTAATAGCTTCTTTGAAGGAACTAGAATTGATTTTTAAATCTATTTTTAAGATCATGTATAAATAATAAAATGGAATTTCCAATCTCGATATAGCCTACGAATTGTAATTAAACAGGAATACATTTGGCGAATATTTTAGTATCATTCGTAAAGTTATCTGTGAATTTATCGCTGATTCAAGTGAGAAAATTTGTGGCTTCAATCCTTACGAATCACAAAAAATTGTAGAGATCGATGAAACTCTCTTTTTAAAATGCAATATAAATGTGGAAGACTTATTAATGAGCAGTGGTAAATAGCTGGAGTTAAAAGTGGTTTCAAAAAAAAATTTATAGTCCCAGTTGAAAACCGAAACACGGTTACAATTATGGATGTGATATTCGAAAATTTACTTCCAGGCACAATCATTTATACAGACAATTGGAAAGCATATGGTAGTGCCCTTTTCAGACTAATCAATTTAGGCATGAAATGGTAAATCACACCTACAACTTTGTAAATCCGGAAAATCCAGCCATGCACACGCAAAATATAGAGGGATTGTGGTCTAGATTAAAAGCCTTTTTACGAGAACACAAAGGTATTAACCAGGAACAACATAATGAATTTCAAATTAAGTTTCTATGGCAGTACAAAATAGAAAATAGAAAGCTGTTTAATGTTTTTATTACCATAATAAATAATTATTCTTAAATTTTTAGGTCTAATTTTTTTAAAATAATAAAATGCGCTCTAAAAAATAGAATGCGCTATAACTGGCGTGAACCGTATTTTTTTCCAATTCTCTTGTACTTGTTATTGAATTAATTGTATAAATATAATCGAATCTTTGAAATTTTTAGATACACCATATAATGTTTTTTTAAAAGATTCATTAAAAAATTGTTAAAGATAAAAGAACTATTTATATAAACACTAAATAACTTTTCAATATCGTACGGTCCATTAATAAAATTAAAGTAACATTGTTTAAACTTATAAAATTATTCAAGTTAGTCATCTTTAGCATCTTTAATATGACCGTAAAAGTTTATTCAAAATAAGTTGAATTAGAACCACATCAACCTGAAGTCTAATTTTAATAATTTACTTACACTCACTTAATTTCTTTGTTATATTCAAAAAATTAGGTATCATATTTGCTTTGTATGCTTTTACAAATGTTAGTCATTTTAATTAAAATGGTAGAGATACATAACAAACAGATCAGAGTAAAACAATAATTTTCAATTTGACAAAAAATCATAATTAAATTATTCACTAGTTTTTTATATTTTCGTTCCCTTTAATTAACTTAAGAATAAGACATATCTTTACTATAAAAGTGAGTAACAGCCTTTAGTAAATAAAAAAAGAGTTAAATATAGTCATTCAAAATAGGATAAATTTCCCCAAATATTTAAAAAGAATTTTTTGAAAGTAAAGATTGGTTAAAAAAATTAATAATGTAAAATCTTTATGTATGAAACAATGTCTGATGATTGGATAAATGATATGTAAATAAGATACGACAAAAATGAATATCAACAAAAATATTTGGTTCTAGAAAATTATCTATTTCCACCAAATTATTTTTAAATGTATAATCATCATTTAATATCTATTTCTGTGATAATACATAACGACTTTTTTTATCAGTATACATTCATAGGTAAGGTAAATACAGAAAATAACAGGTCTTTTAAAAAAAAATAAAATTAGCCCTAAAAATGCCTAGAATTTCTAATTTTGAGATTTTAAAAGAAGAACATCTTTTTACTGATCACAATATCTTGGGAACAATTAATAATGAAAGAGCTAACAATAGTATTTTTGAAAATCATTACCTAGCCAAACAGTTTTTGGCAAGATGTTGTCTTTTACCAAACAGACATGGTGCAATAAATGTGAGGATTCTCCAAGTTTACGTTTAATAAAGGCAAAGAACTCTTTAGATAGTTATATTTGGCAATGTAGAAGATTATATAGAACTTACTTTATCAATTAGATATAGAACTTACTTTAGTTCTTAACATCTAACTTTAAACTAAATTTTTATCGTGCTTCAAAAATATTTAAAATGCCAAAGTTTTACAGATAGCATATGAACTAAATCGTGATCCAATTACAATAATTAAACTAGCGAATTTAGCAACAGAAGCAATCAGTGAGTATTTGATTAGAAATAGTGAAAAAATTAGAGGTTGTGAACCTGATGGCAGGCAAAAAATAGTAGAAATTGACGAAAGCAAATTCTTTAAATGTAACTATAATGTCGTACGTTTAAGAAATGAACATTGGTATGTAGGGGTATTAAAAAAGCAACTCAGAGATTTTTTATAAGCCCTGTTGATAATCGTTATGCAGAAACTATGACCTACATAATAACACAAAATGTCTAATAAGGAAGCATAATTATTATAGATAAATGGAGAGCATACGCTAAAGCCCTTTCAGAAATGCAACTGATGGAACATTTATCGGTTAATCATTCAACCAACTTTGTTGACCCTAATGATCCTACAATATACGCTAAAGCCCTTTCAGAAATGCCACTGAAGGAACATTTATCGGTTAATCATTCAATAAACTTTTTCGACCCTAATGATCCTACAATACATACTCAGAACATAGTAGGTTTATGGTCGAGATCCAAATATTTTGTAAGAAAAAGAAAAGTATATGAAATTAGAATTACATTCTGAATATTTAATACAGTTTTTATGGAAGTATGCACTGGACACAAAAAAAGAATCAACAACTTATTTATTGCAATATTATAATATATAAATTTTTGTTATTAACATTTTTAGGGCTAATTTTATTTTTTTTCAACTACCGGTTATTTTTGGTATTTACACTAGGTAAAATATCAGATCCTATTATATTTAATACTTTACAAAAATGATATGATCAAAAAATAGATTTCATCTTGAAAAAAAAAGATATTTGAACTTAACATCCTTATATTTTTTAAAAAATCCTAACATAGATAATTATTGAGAATCATCCTATTGTATAATAATATTTTGGACGTATATTAAAAAGTTACAAAAAAGATAAAACCATTCTTCAACATCTCTTCAAAGAAAAAAAAATTAAAAAAATAATGTGTACTTATCGAGTACTATTATCAGTATAATATCGAATTTTTTAAGGAACATTCAGAAGCGATGTAAACTATGAAGGTTTGTTTTTATATATTTGTTATTCAAAAGAGTTTTCTCTTAAAATAGAATTTATTTGTAATACAATCATGCCTGCTTAAGTTTGTCAGATCATATGTAATTAAATACTTAATGACTGGAATGTAGTATTGAATAAGAATTACATTATTTAATCAATAAACATAAAAGTTCATAAGTAATCTTGATAAAGTATAAAATCATTTTACACGTTATAAATATTAAAAGTCATTAAAGAAATATAGGTTGCAATTAATAAACATATTCTACAGAAATCTTTACATAAGAAAAACTAAATAAACTTCTTGATTGTTTCTTCACCTATATCCTCGATCTCGCTGAAAAAATTATTACAATTTCGCCAAGCATTTTCACAAAATTAATATTTTTTAGTTGTTTCATAGTTCTAGGATTATTTCCATAGTTTAGGATAGTATGATTGAAAGAAGAGTTATGATCCTTTCTCAAATAATGTTAAAATATATTGTTGATTCATAAAATATAATGATAGTAATAGTATGCTTGAAATAAAAATTTTTGTTTTTTTGCAATTTACTCGATACAGTAGATGCTTAAACTTATCGGGTCCCATGTCTTTTTTTATTTAGTCTTAATTGAATTTAATTATTGGATATTTTAAAGATAATATAAGTTAGACTATGTAGATGTATTGCAATTTTTATTTTATTCATTTTTTTATGATAGTGTACAGAATTTTATTTTTCAATCATACGGTTATTTGGATATTCTAGATACTATACTGAATTATTACTCATAAAATGAATTGTAAATTTATCAAGAATATCATAATATACAATCTGGATTAATATTTTTAGTTTACAAGTTGAATTTAAAATCCGGATTGAAGGTGCTTTGGAAATTGTGATAATACAATAAAAACACTTTTTATGAAGGAAAACGAGTTTAAAAAGTTGGAGCTTTTCGGTTTTTTTTATTATATTATTTTTGGATTAGGGGGAAAAAACCGAAAAGCTTTTGCTGGGGGGAAAAAAACCGATTAGGTCCAAAAAGTTTATAAGTGATTTTATAATCTTTTATCATTTTATTCAAAAAAAAAATTTAGATGGAGATAAAATAGCTATTTTTTATACAAAAGTTTATATTATTTTATATCTAGAGAAAACTTGTACTGAAGTTCCCAAAAAGGTATCATTTATACATTAAAAGATGTATAGTTTTAATTTTGTTAGATTTTTGAAAATTATCCTAAAAATTGAGAAGAATAATAATATCTAATTTAGAAAATAATTTATAATTTTATTATCAAATAATTATACAGATCCATTTTATATTAATCTAAAGCTATATTTTGTAGATTCCAATACAAAATTACACAATATATTATCTTGAAACAAAGATAATTCAAATATTTAAATATTGGAATAAATTATATCTATCTGAAAGAATAATTCGTATGGATAACACAACTTATTACATGAATTTATTTATAATATAGTAGATTTGATAGTTGTAAATTAAAAATTCATTCTAATTTAACAAGAAAACTTGTTTTACATTATGTCGGATAGTTTGGAAACACACAGACGTATAAGTAGAGTATAGATCAACATTTCGTGTTAGAAGTGAACTAGTATAAGAGAGCGTAGAAGATAGTTTTAAAGAATTTTTAGAAGATTTTATGATAGTTGCGGAAGCAAATGGATGGACAGTAGCTAATCAAGCGAGGAAGTTATCCGCCCATTTCCGAGGCCAGGCACTAAGCATTTATAAGGAGTCGAAAATTAAGAGTGAAAAATCGACAGCGGGAAAAATAGAGAATATTAGAAAATTATTTGAAAATAATTGAAAGTAGATGCACATAGCAGAGGAATTTTATGACCTTTTTCTTATGACTGTAATAAAAGATAATGAAAATTACAACACATATTGCAAACGAATTAATTCTTACCTTTCCTCTGCAATTCCATCGCTCAATGTTACAGAGAAAAATTTGATGGTTAACTAAAAACTTGTTAGATCCATTCCTCTTGTTCTGAAAGTACAGTTTCAAAGAGTAGGCAATATAGACATGTTTATATTAGCTCAGAAAATGTAGAACATTAAATTCAATAAGACAGCATCCTAAGGAAATTTCAAAACCAGCAACATGGCAGGTTAAGTCTTTTAATTGCGGTAAATTAGGACAGTGTAGGAGAATTCGTCCGGTTAAAAATGAGCCTAAACCAATAATCCAAAATATTGAAATCGAAGATTTTTTAAATTACTATGTACTGAGCTCATATGACACGAAAGGGATTGATAATAAGTTTTTTTGTAATATTATTACAAATTGGTTAGTCTTGAGAGGATTAATTGATACGGCTGCAACTTTATCATTTAGGCAATATAGAGCGGAGTTAAAAATTGTCAACGAAGACGTCGTTAACATTTTGTAAGAAGAAACAAACAAGTTATAAGTTTTAGGATCTTGTAAAGCTTATTTGAGAATAAGTGAGTGCGAAACGGAACATCAATTTTATGTTGTAAAAAATCTGTTAAGTGAAGTTATATCGGAAGGGATATAAAAAAAGAAAAGTTAATTGATCTGAATTCATCGAGAATGAACCATACAAAAAATTGAGAAGTTGATATTAGGCAAAATTGCGATAGCCTATGTAGGGAGGAATGAAATGAAACGTGTTTTGGTAGCTAATATAGATTTTTTTTACGATGAGTAAAACTTAGGCGTAACTAATAGAATAGAGAAGGAAATTAAAACAATAAGCTAAACTTCAGTAAATTGTAGAAAATTCAGGATACCGTTTCATTTACAGTCAGAGACTAAGGAACAAATTGTTGAATTGTTTAAAAAAGGTTTGAAACAAAAAAGTCAATCTCCATACTTCTCTCCTACATTATTAGTGAAAAAGAAGGATGGGTCTTATCGACTGTGTATAGATTTTAGGAAACTTTATGATATTACTGTGAAAGATTCTTACCCAATTCTGGATATTAGAGACATGTTGAATAGATTTCAAGAAGAAAATTATTTTCAACAATCGACTTAACCAGAGGTTATTGTCAAGTTCCAATCAAGCACCATGATTGCAAGAAGGCAGTGTTTTGTCCTGGTTTGCAAATTGAAGTATATGAATTCCCGATAATGCCATTCGGACTTACAAACGGACCAACAAGTTTTCAGTTTTTCATAGACATTGTTTTGAAAGGTCTTAAAAATTCTATTTGCTATATGAATGACATTTTAGTATTCTCAAAGTCATTAGAAGAAAATAAACAAAATTTAGAAGAGGTTTTGAAACTTATAAGCAGTAAAAATCTATAGATTCAAGCAGAAAATCGTATGTTTGGTGCAAATCGAGTAAAGTTTCTGGGGCACGTAATTTCGAAAGAAGGACTGGAAATTGATCAATTTCACGTTAAGGGCATAGACAACTTTGAAAATTTAGATCACACAAAGATATCCTAAGGTTCCTAGGAATGTATGGATTTTATCAAATATTTGTAAGAAATTACTCTAAATAGCTGTACCTCTTCTTGAAATTAAAAAATATGAAAAGTTTGAATGATCAAAAACTCAAAATAGAGCATTCTTAAAAATTAAAGAATGTTTAAAGGAAATAGTCATACTAAAGTTTCCGAATTTTTAAAAAAACAATTTTGCTTATAATGTGATGCTTTAGGAATAGGTAAGGGTGGAATTTCGACCCAGGAAATTGAAAATGGATCAGAAACAATAGCTTTTTTTAATTAAAAATCTTTATAAAAGTTAAAAAAATTACTCTACAACTGAGAAAGAGATGCTAGCATTAGTTTAGTGCGCGGATAAGTTAAAAACATACCTTCTAGGGGAAAAGTTTGTTTAATTATACAGATCACAATCCTTTGATAAATTTACAATTATGAAAAAAACTTTCAGGAAGCAGTGCAAGGTGGCTTGAAAAATTACAAGAATATGATTTTGAAAGAAAATTCAAGCCTGGAAAAGAAAATAAAATTGCAAATCCCTTATCAAGAAGTTTTAATGTAGTGGACGAAAGTAGTAATTGCATGGTCATAATTAAATAAATAGAAGACAAAATATTAGAAAAACTTCAGTTAATTTTAAAAAACGAGATAGAATGAAATGATTACTAAATTTTTGATTCAGTTTAGTAGCATTATAAGAACTCTCTTATTGTACAAAACGAAAGATTATATCCCACGTCGAAAAAAAATAGAATTTTTGTTGACAAAGAAAATTATGTGAATGTCCTTCTTCACTATCATAATGAATTAGGTCATTTTGGATTTGAGAAATGTTACGAAATGTTATCTTAAAATTATTTCTGGCCACAAATGCAACGAAATATTTTCGAGTATATCAAGAACTGTGAGATATGTATTATGAATAAATGCAAACCAATTTAGCATTAAGAGTTAGCAAATATGGCAAATCCTATATTATTTGATCAGTGTTCAAAGTATTTTATCAGACTATTACCTGCCTCTAATAAAAGAAATAGATTTTTGTTCGTAACTGTAGAGAAATTCAG
Source organism: Ceratonova shasta (assembly GCA_918559645.1). Classification (NCBI taxonomy): domain Eukaryota; kingdom Metazoa; phylum Cnidaria; class Myxozoa; order Bivalvulida; family Ceratomyxidae; genus Ceratonova; species Ceratonova shasta. Next base: position 99,740 of record CAKKLC010006935.1, on the reverse strand, counting down.
TAGATGGGTGAATGTATTAAAAATTCCTATACAATCTTCAAATTTGTATGCGAATGTTTGGGAAAGATTAGTCATTTGGGGTTACGAAAATCATTCTATCTGATACAGGAACACAGTTTAAATCTCAAATAATTGCAGATTTTTGTAAAGAATAAGGAATCAAAAAGGCAAGAACAACAACGTATAACCTCCAGTGTAACGGGCAAGTAGAAAAAATAAACAGGACACTTAAAGAAAGAATTCGATGTTTGCTAACAGAAAATAAAATGAATAGTAAAAGATGGGAGAAATTATTAGAATCAGCACTTATATCAATGCGAACGGAATTTTCTAGATCTACAAGATATACACCGATTCAATCAATTACAGAGAAGCAGATGAGAATAAACCAATCAACAGAAATAAGGAAGAATAAATATTTTTGAGAAATCAGGAAAATTTCAAACTATTAAAATGAAAAATATTAATTAGAGATAATTACTATGATCGAAGTAAAACTAAGAAAGAAATAAATACTAGCCAAAAATTATACATTCATATTAAACAACAAGAAAGAATTGAATTACTTGACCTTAGACTGAAAGGACCTTTTATAGTAAAAGAAAAGTTAAGCGAAAAACCCGCATACGGATATTTCAGCGCCAGGATTTTCCGGATATTTCAGCAACGAAATTTCAAAAAAACTTTAATAAAAAAATAAACTAATACTTAGATAAAAATTATAATATAAATTTTAATTAAATTTCCAATTAAAAATTAGGTTTATGCTTTTAAAAATCACGGCAATTTCTAAATATCTTTCATTTTCACAAGTGATAAGTAATTTTTCCTCCTTATAAAAATTTTTTCTTTATTCCGGATGGTTACCATTCATATACTGGGCAAACTTAAGCCCTTAAATCTTTACTTCCTCTTGCAAACAAACAATGAACCTTCCGATATTGGGATTTTGCAGCTGCATGTGTAAGTTTATCCCTCTATGCCAAGCTTCAACGCTATTTGTTGTTCGAGGAATCCTATTTAAGCATCTTGAATAGGCAGACCAGAAATTGATATCAAAACGAGAAGCTTCTTCAATTTCACCTAAATAAGTATCTATAAAATATAATAAAAATTCTTCAAAAAAACTTTCCAGGCTGTTAGAAGAAATATATCTTAAAATGTACGCATACGATTTATGAACACGAATTGGATTGATACATGGTAAATTTATGAACATTTTAAAAGTTTCAATTATAAGTGGATTTTCTTTATATTCTGACGTTAATCCTAACATTTGTATTTTTCTATATAGT
>CAKKLC010006935.1:87253-98375 GCA_918559645.1 Ceratonova shasta | reverse complement strand
AATTTTCTTATAATTCTTCTCACTTTTATCGGACATTAATACAAATACTAGTGGATGGAATTTTCCAAAAATATATCCTTGTATAGTTAATATTTGGTAGAAAGATTGCGGTGAAGTTTTAAATGTGCCCATCAATCAAAAACACAGTGGTTTTTTCAATATATTTCTTAAATTCATCACTATTGAAGATGACATACTGATCTTCAGACTAAACTCCTAAATCAAACTGCAACAATTGATCACCATTTAATGATTTTTGAAGAATCATCTGTATATCATGTATTTCGTTTGTCAAATAGCCATTTCTTTTATTCTTTTGCTCGTTTGAAAAATGAAGTATATTTTCTTTAGAAGGAAAATGAGCTAATAAATCACTGGGTAACCTGCTTGTTGCGTTAGTTAAAGATTAGCAAAAAGGATCATTTGGTCTTTTAAATGTTTCTTTTAGTTTCTTGTATACAATAATGGCAAATCTTTTAGCTTCTGGTTCACTACATGTAAGATTTACACTTCTGGTTATTTTTAAATCAATGTTTAATGATAGGCTTCCTGTGCATTTTGCTTCTTTGCATCTCCACCTTGTTATATTATCTTTCATTTTGTCTTTTCTATAAATATAGTTATCTAAAACCAACAGTTCTTTTCCTCTTTGACATGGAATAAAATTCATAAAAGGTGAAATTAAAAATAACAAAAAAATCTGTTGTTGAAATATCCGATGATTCCTAGCGCTGAAATATCCCGCTGCCCTGAAACGCACATTTATAAATGGAGTATAGAGCAAAACTAATTTTAAATTTATAAAATATCCGAATGTAATGTAAATAACAAAAATGTATATTTTTTGTTATATATTAATGAGCAACTGATTCACACCTTAAAAAAAGCCTAAAATAACTAAATATATTTATAATTTTTTAAGAAAATACGTTTGAATTACTATAATCATTTTTATTTAAGTCAAATTAATCAATTTTATTATATTTTTAAGGCAATCAGATTTTAAAGAAAAATAATGTTCTTTACTGTCTTTAGAATAAACATTTTTAATATTTATTTTTTAACTTACTGCTTAATCCTATTATAAAAATTATGATTGTGAAATCTATTTTGTTTTTAATGGTAAAAATAAATAAAGAGTATGAAAATTTAAAAAATTTTCTAAAAAGAAAACACATTTATTTTTATTTTTTAATTCAATAATAATCAATCCCAATAATAATTTATCAAAATTTGTTTTAATAAATTTCATGTAATAAAATAATATTGATCAGGATCTGATTAATGTCTTATAAAGAAAATTATTTCATGTCTTATAAGGTGGCTAAAGATAAGATAAGAAAGATAACAGATAAGAAAAAATTGAAAAAATCAAAAAACACTAGAAAAATTACATTTTATTCATTTTTATTATTTGCTCAAAACTAGCATCTTTTTAGTATACAAAAAACGTAAATATACTTAAAAATGTCGCATGACAGCTTGATTGCACTCATATTCTTTTTTTATTGCTATTTTTAATTTTTTGTTACAGCTTTTTACATGCTGGGTGTGCACATTATTTTCATAATCCACAAAATTGTACTTATGGCATATTGTGCTATGTTGATACTTTAAATTACTTATATTGGTGTATGCTTTCCACTCATCTGTATGTAAAGTGGAACCTTTTATTAATTCATCTGTTATGATTAGCAAAATAGTTTAAGCAGTTCTATTTGCAACCAAACAAGCATAATATCTTGCAGGTTAAAATGACGTGTCAACGATACAGATATCCTATATTTTTTCTCTTGGGCTTCTGCCTAGATGACTCCTAACATTATAGTTAAGCTTAGTCTCGTCAATTTGTACAATGTAATTTACTTCATTTAATCTTGGAAAATTGTGTTCAATGTTTATATGTATTTTGTTTCTATCATTTTTGTAAGCTTTTTTGGTTTTAATTATTTTCATGATGTCGCATAATTGTATTTTTTTGCTATATAAATCTATAAACATATAAATTGTCACAGCAGAAATAGCAAAACCTTCGAACCAAGCATTTTTACGAATTGACTGATGGTTTCTCAATCTGCTACATCCATTTGTTAAGCAGATGTAAGAACATCCATCGACAACATCTTTGCGCGAAACTAAATCGAGACGGTTGTTGCATACTATACACTTTACAATTCTTTGAATTTGCTCTTTTGCCAGCAACCATTGTATGAACTCTAAATTATTCATTCTTGTAAATTCTAATAGCATCATCAAGATAAATCACAAGCAATTTTATCAGAGATAATGCTTATCTTTAGCCGTCGATAAGACCTGATCCAGAAAATTATTTCATGATTTTAAATGCACTAGTATTAAACTCAGTGTTTTTCGTAGATAATAAAATCTTAATTGTCCTAATATCTATTAAATCAGTTTATAGTGTATACAATGAGGTTCTAGTATAATATATGATTAAGATAACACCATTTCCATCTATATATTAATAAATAACAATACTTGGATCCAAATTATAGTCGTATATGTAATTATTAATAAACTAAACTTAAAATAATTGGAAACTATGAATAATATAAATTTGGCTATATTTTAGATATTATTCATCCTATTTAACCCTTAGAATATATTTTTTATTTAATTATTTCAACCCCCAATTGCAAGCAATTTCAATATTACACCATTAATTAAATAATAATTCAAAGAATCTTTTCACCATTAATTACCTTAATAAATCTCATTTATAGAACCTTAAAATCTTACATATGAAATTATAAAAAGTTTAGTTTACATTTAATCTGATTCTTCAATAAATTTTAAACTGTTTTGTACTGCTATATCTAAGCCCTCTTTGAAATTAAGTAAAAACAAATCGATTAAATTTTGCAAAACCCTTTAACTTTAATATTAATATACTTTGTTCTCATAGATAAGTCTTTTAATTCTCCCTCTGTTGGGAAACATTCCATTGGCATTAAAGATGGAATAAAAATGATTGCTAAATTTTCACTGGTCATTTTATTGACATCTTGATGTAATGTAATGATTGCAAGATGGTTCAAGATTCTTTCAACTACAGATTTATTAATTGTTGAAAAATTATCAAATAGTTCCATAGCTTTTTTAATTAAATCATCCTTTTCTAATTTTCCTAGCTTTGTTATTTGGTTATAATATTGTTTTGGTATCAATGGACTTTTTAATAATTTAAAAAACATTTTTATCGATGCACAAATTACGTTAATATCAGTATCTTTGAATGGAATATTTTCAACTGGTTCTTCATTCAGGATATTTTTAAACTTGATTAATTCTTCTAGACTACAAGGTTTCCTGTATATTCCTTCGTTATCTATTCCTCTTTTTTCTAATTCTTGTAAAAGTTTTTGCAACTTAATAGGAATATGATTTTCTTTAGAAGTTATAGAACTCAATTCTATATCAAAGAATCGCTCATTAGTACATTTGCTCACTAAGCCGTCACAGGGTTTCTCAATCATGGCAACGCATCTCTTATGTATAGTAAAATGACAATCTTTGCAAATATAAGACTTTTCCCATATAATATTCGTACATATTTCACAGTAATTAGATCCAACAGCCGGGAACATTTTAAAGTTGTGCCCTTGTTCATTAGTAGCCTAAAAATATTATTAAACTAAATTTATACAAGAAAAATTTGTTTGAACCATTTTTTAAACTTTTTATAAATCACAATTAAACTCATTGTATAAGCTTTTTATAACACTCTTAGCGCTTTTTTTACTTAATTAAAGATATAATTAAAAGCGCGATGGTAACTTACTGAGACAAGATTGGTTCCGATTATATGCAATTTAATTTTCTTAAAATCTTTCTAAGAACTTTTTATATTAAACTACATGATATTTGGAATTGAGTGATTTTGATTTTATAAACACCTTTAATAAACCTTCAAATGTATTTTCCCCGAGAGATAATGGGAAACCAATTTGATTTTTTTCCAGAAATATTTTCATATTTCTGCCAAAATCTTCCAAGGCATCTGAATATTTAATATTCACTTCTTCATCAAACTGAATTTAAAAATTTTAGGTTACTTTCATAGCAGAAACAAAATATGCACTTTTTTCAGCTGTATATCCACACAAGACTTGGAAGAATACATTATAATAGGGAATAGTTTCTTTTGTTGTATCTTTTGGTTTGCTCTGAATGAAATAAATAAAAAGAATACATTTTCTTCTAAGAACTTGATGTATGAATAAAATGATCTCAGGTCATTAACTATAGTTGGGTTTGTTTCAATCGTAGGATTTATTACTTTTGGTGTATTTTTTTGGTCTGAATAAGATTTATTATTCGTTTTTGACGAAATAAATTGTTGAAAGTTTGAAAGTTTATTTTTAAAAAGTATTTTAGTCTTCAAATTTTTAATTGCTTTTTGTGATTCAAGGTTTTCATCAATTTTTTCTAATTGACTATTTTGACTATGCTTTTTGGAAAAAATTGATTTTCGGTCAACATTTTCAGATTGATTAATAACAGAACATTCTTCACTATTTCTGATATAAGTTTGTAGCTCCTCTTGAGCAAGGGCATATTTATCTGCAGAGCTTACTTCTCTTACTAGTTTTTCTTTAACATTTTTAATCGTTTCAGGAAATACCAAATTTATATATTTTAATGTAATTAAAAATCCCTAAATAAGATTAATAATAATAAATAAAATTCTAAATTTTTGGATATTATAAATATAATTATTATGGATTCCATATTTTATAATATTTTATAACAAAAAAAATTTTTAATGAATTGAAAAAATTTTATATTTATAAATATTTGTTGATTAGCAAATAGTATTGTAACAAAAATAATGTTAAATTATTAGTAAAGAAAATTAAAAAATAATTAAAAAATAATTAATAAATAATTAAAAAATAATTAATAATTAATAAATAATTAAAAAATAATTAAAAAATAATTAATAATTAATAAATAATTAAAAAATAATTAAAAAATAATTAATAAATAATTAAAAAATAATTAATAATTAAAAAATAATTAAAAAATAATTAATAAATGGTTTTAATTAAATTTTGTCATAAACTTTAAATTGAATAAAAAATTAGTATAAATAATAAGAAAGAATATATTATAATATAATTAAATAATTATAAAATTTAATTAAATTAAACTAAAATTTAAACATTTAACAATATTACCCTAATAAATTATTTTTCAAGTAAAAAATCATTTTAAAAAAAATTGATTAATTTATTGATTAATCAATAATAATATTGGTTATATATTATAATGAAATTTTATTAATGATATAATTATAGAATAATAATAATATGTTTATTAAATCAAATTAAAATCTTGATCTATTCATCATCAAATATATTATAATTATTAATAATCATAAAAATTAAACATTTGTTACAAAAAATTAATAATAAAATATTTTTCAAGTAAAAAATCAATTTAATAAAACATGATTGATTAATCAATAATTAATTAATTATTGATAATAATAATAATAGTATCGAATATATATATTATAATAAAATTTTATTAATTAAAATATTAAAATATTAATTTATTCATAATCAAGTATATTATAATTAGTCATATAATAATAAAAATTATGTATTGAGTTAAATGTTCCTAATAAATCATTTTTTAAGTAAAAAAATCAATTTAAAAAAAAATTATTAATTAATTAATTAATTAATAAAAAAATAAAAATAATGAATATATTTTATAATAAAATTTTATTAATTCAATAATTATTATAGAATGATAATATTTAACTTTAATAAAATTAAAAGATTATTTTATTCATAATCAAGTATATTATAATTAGTAATAAAATAAAAATTATATATATATAGTAAAATGTTCCTAATAAATTATTTTTTAAGCAAAAAAATCAATTTAAAAAAAAACCTTATTAATTGATTGATTGATTGATTGATTAATTGATTGATTGATTGATTGATTGGTTAATTAATAATAATATTGGATATTGATATTATAATAAAATTTTATTAATTATATAAATAATATAGAATGATAATATTTAACTTTATTTAAATTAAAATATTAATTTATTCATAATCAAGTATATTATAATTAATAATAAAATAAAAATTATATCTTTAGTAAAACATTTACAAAAATTATCTTTCAAGTATAAAATCAATTTAATAAAACAGTATATATTAATATATTAATAAATTATTATTAATAATAATATTGGATATATATTATAATGAAATTTTATTAATTAATTCATAATCAAGTATATTATAATTAGTAATAAAATAAAAATTATATATATAGTAAAATGTTCATAATAAATTATTTTTTAAGCAAAAAAATTAATTTAAAAAAAAACCTTATTAATTGATTGATTGATTGATTGATTGGTTAATAATAATAATAATATTGGATATTGATATTATAATAAAATTTTATTAATTATTTAATTATTATAGAATGATAATATTTAACTTTATTTAATTTTAAATATTAATTTATTCATCAACAATTATTGTATAATTATTAATAAAATAAAAATTATATATATTTAGTAAAATGTTCCTAATAAATCATTTTTTAAGTAAAAAACATTATGAATTGATAGATTGATTGATTGGTTAATAATAATAATATTGGATATATATTATAATGAAATTTTATTAATTAATTAATTAATAATCAAGTATATTATAATTAGTAATAAAATAAAAATTATATATATAGTAAAATGTTCATAATAAATTATTTTTTAAGCAAAAAAATTAATTTAAAAAAAACCTTATTAATTAATTAATTGATTAATTGATTGATTGATTAATTGATTGATTGATTGATTGATTAATTAATTAATCAATTAATATTTTCTAATAAAAAATTCAAAATAATTAAAATTGAATTTTCTACTTTCAATTAAATATTTTAATTTAAAATATATAACATATTTTTATATTTATAGTATATTAAATAAAATGACAATTTTTATCATTTATATAACAAAATAACATACTTTAATCAATTTTATATTTTCCTTTATATTATAAAAGTTATAACTTTTATAACTACTTAACATAAATAATATTATTGTTCGCAAATAATTTATATGTAGATCATATTCAATTTGTTTTAACTTTTGATACTGCTCTTTCCTTAAAAATAAGCAACTTTTTCCAATAAAAAAATTATCATCATCCTTCAAACCAATTCTAATTAAATCTTGTTTCAAGTATTCCTTAGACACCAAAACTAGATTTATATTTTTAAATGTTAATGGAAATTCTGTACTCAAGTTTCCAAAACTAATATGATGCTGAAAAAAAGTCTTTATAAAGTTAAAGTTTAATATTATATCGTTATATTTAAGCTGATCAAATATTAGTTTTTTATTAAAATTCATCTTTTTAAAACTATCATTTGAACGTAAACATAAAATGAAATGAAAATCGCATTCATTTATTTCATCTAATAGAGAAGTTATTGAAGATAAACACTTTGAAAGAGTTGTTTTCTTTTGAAAATAGAATTTTAATTTGCTATAACTCCCAGTAATTGTGCTTACCCTTTTTGCCTCAGGAAACTCTATGCTTGTAGATGTAACAGCTCTTTTATAAGGAATTTTATATTTATTAAACGAAATTTTCTTAAAGATTGATACAAGACATATTCGTTTATAAATATCCCTCCATTTTTTTCTATATCGAAAAGCATTGCTCATTTCTTTAAGAATAGGGTTATTCGACTTGTTTATTAATTCTAATACTGGTCCATCGTCACATAATTTATTTCTCACTAAGAAATCACTTGCATCATATTCGACTATACCCCAAAAATGTTTTATGCCAAATATTTCAAAGTTTTTTTTTGCCAAATAATAAGAGTTTGAAGAAAATAACCCATCTAGGCTTTCAACCAGCTTTTGTGACGTCGATTCTTTGTTAAAAGTTTCATTATTAATTTTTTCCAATAAACATATAGGTTGTTTAAATATTAATGTAACACAGGACAAATTATTATCATAAGTAATGTTTTCCATATCATATCCCTCTTCAATGTATTTTGATTCTTGATTTTGATAATATTTAACATTTGAATGAAAATGGATTAGTTCAATACATATATTTTTGCAAAAAGTCTCAAAATCATTACGTTTAAATGTTTCAAACCCAAACATATCCAAAAGATATAACGGAATAAGATTAGACTCACTTTTTTCTAGGTATTTCAATTCTTTTGATAAATTTTGATTAATTTTTCTTTCTAACCAACTAAATATAAAAAGATACAAAGTTGTGGAAAGAAAATTTCTTTTTTGATCAAAAATATGACCATCTGTTACCGAACATTCAGTAAAATAAGAAATAAAATCATTCCTTGAAACCCCCATAAAATTTATTATAAAGATTAAATTAGATGTATTTTTCAATCCTTCCATATTGCCAATATGTAAAATTGTAGCTACTAAATCGTACAAATAGCCTTGTTCAACTCTTCCAATATTTATGCGATTAAAAGATGATTTTAGTTTAAAGAATTTCTGATTAGTGTTCACTCTTAAAGGACCATAAATTCTTGCATAATTAGTGTTTTTAATATAATTGAAATAATTATATATATCTAAATGATACTTCTCAATCATTTTATTGTTAGATAAAAAGAAATCAAATATATGAAAATTACTTTCATGAGTTCGTTGATTAATTACACGACTAACCTCCAAAAGATATGTTTTTATCTCCACATGTCTTAAGTTTCCATCAGTATCGAATAAAAATTTAGTCATTTTTCCAAAACGACTAGAATTCATATTTTGTTGAGTAATAGAATTACCGAAAGCTTCTAGGATAGTAATATGATTATTTAAAATATTCTCAATAGAAATAATGGAGCTATGATTCTGTTTTTTGGCCAGAAAAAGTAGCTGTTGTGTAAAAAATTTGTTATTTTCGCTTTTTCCACTTCCAGAGTCTCCTTCTAAAATTACACATTGAGGAAGTTTTCTTTGTTGAATTATTTGATAAACGTTATCAGCAAATCCGAAAATATGAGGAGGCATATCCTCAATTTTTTTGTAAGCAAAAATATTAGAAAAACGAGGATTATATATTGGCATGAATAAAAATGGATTTATTGCTATTAAAAAGGGAGAAATTAGGGTATAGATACGTCCCTCTTCGAACCTAATCTTTAACGATTTTATAATCGAATCTAAATTTAAATTTTTCTTTTTTGACAAATCATCAGATTCCCGAATTTCCTCAAGATTGTCTATATTTACTTCAGACTCATCATATTTTATATCTTCATAAATATAATCGTTTAAAATAAATGATCCGACTTGATTTTTAAAGCAAGCAATCATAATAGTTGAATTTTCATTTAATACAAACTTTTTAAAGTTGTCATATTTTCTATAATTTCGAATGAAAACAATTTTCTTTTTATTTAAGTTTTGAGTCCATTTAATTAATGAAACCTCATCGTTAGATTGTTTTTTTAGTATTTTCCATCGATGATAAGCATTAGAACCTACACAACCAAATTTAAAGGAACGATGTAACGAATCATTTTGTTTAATTTTCATACTTGAATAATAAGGATTCTGTGGACTTGAAAACTTTGCTGTATTTGGTAAATTTTGGATAAAATAAATATCAGCTGTATCATGCTTGATTCTTATGCCAAATGATTTGATAAATTCTTTAAGTTTAGTTTCTACTTCAACCTTGGTTGTATTTGGATTTATTGAATATAGAAATTTAAATTTATCGTTATTAATATTACTATCAAATATAATCTCATCAGATTGGTCAAATCCAAGTTGTGCTTCATCTAAAAGTAAATGATATTTAATTTCTATCAATACATTATTCGACATATTATAATCAGAGTTTAACACTTATATGAAAATATGATACTATTTTTAAGCTTAAAAGATTTGGTTTGTATCTTTAAGTTTAATAATAAATAAATTATGAATTTATGACATTAAGTTTTATAAATCTAAAAACCAAACGATTGTTTATTTGTTGTTTATAAACATAATTATATCTTTAAATAATTATATTTTTGAATATTTTAATTACACTTTTACAATAATTCAATAACTATTTTTTAGGATTATGGTACTTTAGTTTGCATTTATTTAAATATTTTTGCAGAAAACACAATTAAAAAAATCCTATCAAAGTAAATCTTGGTATAACAATTTTTCTTTAACGAGTAAAGGTAAGTCCCAAGTAAAATGTGTTTTTGAAACAAAAATGTACTTTAAAGGTCTATTATTCTTGTCACATGATATGAAAAACTGTAAAATTATAAAAGACATACAACACAATAGTTTAATAAAAAATGATTACTCAGGTTATTTAATTAGAAATAACCTGTTTTATGGTTTTACAAAAATTCATAAGATTAATATTTTTATCACTATAATAAGGAAGTCTATAATATCTATATATATACATATAAATTAAAAGTATCAGGTATTATGAGTCAATTTTAATTATATGTATACTAAATCTTAAAAAAATAGTTATTTTCCTTCATATATTAAAAGTATCAGATATTACGAGTCAATATTCATTATTGGTGTACTAAATCTTTAAAAAATAGTTATTTTCCTTCGTATATAAAGTAAAGATATTTTGAGTCAATTTTAATTATATGTATACTAAATCTTAAAAAAATAGTTATTTTCCTTCATATATTTAAAGTATCAGATATTATGAGTCAATTTTAATTATTGGTATACTAAATCTTAAAAAAATAGTTATTTTCCTTCATATAATTAAAGTATCAGGTATTATGAGTCAATTTTAATTATATGTATACTAAATCTTAAAAAAAGAGTTATTTTCCTTCATATATTTAAAGTAAAGATATTTTGAGTCAATTTTAATTATATGTATACTAAATCTTAAAAAAAGAGTTATTTTCCTTCGTATATAAAGTAAAGATATTTTGAGTCAATTTTAATTATATGTATACTAAATCTTAAAAAAAATAGTTATTTTCCTTCATATACTGTTAGTATCAGGTATTATGAATCAATTTTAATTATATGTATACTAAATCTTAAAAAAATAGTTATTTTCCTTCATAT
>CAKKLC010006935.1:57025-80103 GCA_918559645.1 Ceratonova shasta | reverse complement strand
CTCAAAACATTGAGGGTTTGTGGTCCAGATCAAAATATTTTCTGGGTAGGAAAAGGAGGATGAGCAAAGAACAAAGGTCTTCTCTCCTTATTAAATTTTTATGGGAATACAGGATTTCTAAGAGAGAAAGAATTAATTCTCTAATAATATTATTAAATTAAAATAAATTCTTATCTTTTTTTATATATTTTAAATATTTTAATTAATCAAAAATAAATCATAAATGTTTTAATCAATCAAAAATATAAAAAATTTTACTAAAAAATAAATTAAAAATTGAAAAAAATTTTACTCAAAAAAAAATTTGGGGAGATCTGCAAAGACGGCCTTTTTTCCAAAGAAGGCCTTTTTTACCCATGTACCCTTTTTTCTACTTAGGATCAGATTGAGTTATAAAATTATATTTTTATTTGTAATAAAATAACTTCTTAGAGTATACTGAAGGACAATAAAATAAATTAAAGAATAATTCATAAATGCATATTAAGGAATATAAAAAACCTAAAAAAAATCTATAAAATTATCATTTAGAATAATAATTGATCAACTAATCATTATATTTTTAGAATATTTAAAAAATTAACAACAAATATTTTTGATTTAACTCATATAGGATGTAAAAGAAATTATCAAATAGTTATAGTTTTGGTTATCCTTAACAAAATTACTACTAATATATAATTACATTGACTCTATAACTAATATAATAGTTAATTCAATAACATTTATAAATGCCAAGCCAGTAAATAATATTAATTATAATAACCTTCTTCTTCAATGATCCAAGTGAAAAATTTGTTATTTCATTATAAATTTTGTAGGAATAAACTTTTTATAACAATTACTTATAGTATTCAATAACCAAAATTATCAAATATAATACTAAGTTGGTGAATATCTTAAAAATATTTTACTTGTTAGTTTTTCATCAATTTTTACCCTAAAATATAATTCTCTATTCCAAATTTATTTTTAATTATATTGATACAATTGAGTCGTAATTTTTATCTAGCTAAATATTTCTTCATGTCAATTTTTAGGAGTTTGTGTCAATTCTTTCTTAAAACTTTTATGGGATTAAAAATCACGTAAATCTTTTAAATGAAACAATTATTCAGTATTATATAATTGGAATTAATTAAAACAAATTTAGATAAAACTATCTTTGATTTCGTAATAATTTCTTGGAATTATCAAAAATTATTACTTTTTATAGGAATATTCCCAAATGTGAGTTTTATAAACTAAATGCGTAGATACCGAAAATAACCTGTTTTGCAAAAAATTAAAAAATTTAAACTAATATAAATTTAGGTAGTTTAATAAAATAATAAAATATGTATTTATAAAGATTTAAAAATATTTCAAAAAAAAAAATTTTCGTTGAACCTTAAGACAATCATCAAAACATTGATTTTTTTGCGTTTTTCAACAGATATAATCTTAAAAAAAGGACTTAAGAACATCGTTTGAGCTTCCATGTTTATTCCATTTTTTCCACACACAATCTTTTGACCTAGACCTTGACCGAAATCCTAAAATGTTTGTGTATGAATTTCCGAACGGAATAGCTCTTATAAAATGAAAGGAACGATTAATTGTCTTGTAAAATAAATTCAAAAAATTACGTAGTGCTGCTCCGTATCCCCTCCATTTATCTGTTGTTATTAAACTTAAAAGTAAAAAATGTGAATTAATTATCAATCTTATAGTATTAGCGTTTGTTTTTTCAACTGGAACAAAAAAAAACGTTCCTGTCCCTCTTTTAATTCAGCAATAAACTACTTTTATTCAAGTAACCTTATTTTATTATACTTATCCTTGAAAATAAACTTTAATCAATTTCAACAACTTTTATCGAACCATCAATGTTTATTTCGCAGATTATTTGTCTGTTTTTTGGCATATAATCGAACTGTAATACTCGAACTAACAAACACCAACTGCTAGGAGTATCCTATCTACCGACAATTCATAAGCAATTTCAACATTCTATATACCTTTCAAATATTTATAAAGTACTGTCATCATTGACTTAAATAATAGTTAAATTCACTAAATAACCTGTTTTTTCTTATTAAAAATGTATTATTGCGAGGGCGTTTTCACATCCATTTATACTTATCACTATTTTTTATCCTTAACATAGGAAATTGATAAATTTAGTTCAGATTTTGTACAAGTTTAATTGTTTTAAATAAATTTTAATATCGCCATAAATTCATTTGCCGTATTTTTTGTTTCAAAGCTTGCTTCTATATAAGATTTCTATTATTTTGATATCCTTAACGCTTTCGCGCTTATTTTGTTTGGAGCGATTATAGTTTTTCTTGGTAATCTAACCAAATAATTTTTTAATTTTAATTTTTGCCAAAAACACATTATTTAATGCATTTACCACTAAATGAATTAATTTAAGGTTGAGATCAACAATTAGTATTTAATAATTCATTACTAGAGCAACGGGGAAAATGAAAAAAAATAAAAAGAAAATAATAAAAGAAAAATGCAATAAAAATAATAACAATAAATAATACTTTTTTAAAATTTAATTTATTAAAATCCTCTTCAAAATGAATTATATGATCTGATTCAGAAATGGAAGCAATTTTATCATCCTTGACATTTTTATAATACACAAAAAATGTATTTCAAGAAGTTTTCCTGAACAAAGTTTCTATCTTTTGGTAAAAGTTTTATAAGATTGGGAAACATCTTTTTATACTGCTATTGAGGTCAGTGGACAATTCATTAGATTTAAATAACGAGAAGGAGAAATAGATGTATCAGTAATAAGAGCTATAATCTTAACATCATTATTTTTTAATTTTTGATTTAAATAATCTTTTATATTTGCAGGATCTTATTTAAAAGCAAGATTGATTATAGCACCGTAGGCGATTCTGATAGCGTACTTCAACTGTTCAAAATTATTCTATATTGAAATCAAACACTCATAAAAGTTTTTTAAGTCTACCGATTCACTTGTCAAACTTTGACATGTAATCACCTCTTTGGCTCTTTGAAGGACTAATCCTTCATCCGGACAGGATGCTATAATTGATTAAACTTGTGCAATATTGTCTGCACAATATTGCGCTGCTTTAATCAAACTTGACCACCTTGTTATTACTACATCCGGTGGACACCCGATACTTTCCAAATTTGATATCATTCTTTGATTTTTATGTGTCATTCTTATTGATGTAATAAGAAAATCTATATTTTAATATTTGGATTTGATCTTCTTTGCACAGTTATGAATTAAATGTGCGAGACATTTTTTATGTAAAACATGAGGATATATGTTTTTAAACTCAACTATCGCTCTCACCGTATAAGCAGCGCAATCTGAAATGATTATCTATACATTATTTAATGTAGTGCCTGTATTTTCTATTGCCTCCTGTATCAATTGATTAATCACTTTTGAATCAATATATACATCTAATTCAACAAAGTCAAGTATAAAAATAATTTCTGGAGAATTACATTTCCCGATTAAAGTATTAGCGTATTTACGGCCTTTGATTTCAGATTCGTAAAAAATAATAAACAGCTTTTTATTCACGCGCTTTTGTTCAATTTGCAAAAGTTTTTTTGAATATAGAACTTTAACTTGAGATCACACAGTAGTTTTTCGAAATCAACGGACACTCCATAAAGTTAAAAAGATTATTTCATTCTTTATTTCTGAGTTTATAAAGAGAAATATCTACCAAAAGAAATGCAGTTACAAGCATCTTAGAGAACTCTGATATTGTATCAATTAAAAAAATCTGTCATTTTACACTTTCCGATGATTCTAAGACCGTCATACCTTTTATGTATCTTTGGGATTTCCTGTGCGAATCGATCGCAGAATTTCTTTGATGATTTACTGTTGAGCAACACAAATTGCATACCAGTGTTGTGTTTGCACCAATTGTAAACTCTTTTGGATACTTTCTAACATACTTTTTGATATTTTCTAAATCTTTTGACAGATTAAAACGCCATTTGACAAATTTTTTTTTCATTTTTATATTGCAAATTTGCATTTTTTTGCATGTCGGTTGCCCAACTTATTACCAATTACTTATTGTGTTTCTAAAAATTTTCATGTTTAAATTTTATTTCTATTTTTCTTTAAATTATTTATTACATAAATATAGACTTTATCCATATACAATAGAAAAATCAACATTTCTTAAGATTTTAAATATTTAGGCAAACAATTTAATATTCTAATAGTAAAATGAATACCCATACATACAAATAAATTTGTAGAATAGATAAATTAACCAAAAACCTACAATTTTTCCGTGTTGATCTTAAATATTAAACATAAATACAATTCAATTCAATTAAGTTTAAAATCTTGAAACTAAACCATTTAATCAAAAAAGTGAGGAATAAATTTAATATTCCTTCATTCTAGTTAAAAAATTTAAATGACTTACCATTTAGCTTTAACTCATAAAATCATTCTTTTACAAAAATTAAAATCTATTTATGGTTTATCACTAAAAATACATTTTTTACGTCCTCTCCCCGTATAAAAATTTCTTGAAAACCCCTCTCTTTATTTATATTTACTTAAGATTTAAACCATCTTACCAAACCTTTCTTTTCCATTTATTAAAATAATATTCATCTTATAATCTAAAGCACCGATGATCCCAAGAAACTCCCTTTCGTCTTTTAATTTAACAATAACTTCTTTCCCAAGAAAATCTTTAACCAAATTACCAGAAGTTCTCATTAAAATGGCTTCGGGTTATCCCGCTACCAGAAATGTTTAATTCTTCGGTAGATTATGTTAATCTAAATATTTATTAAGAATTAATTTTAATAAAAAAAGGATATTATTAAAAACTTTAAACTCACGCCGCAATTAGAATACTATTAAGATGGATATGGTTAGAAAAACTAAAAACTGTTGAAATTTATTTTATTAAATTTCTAATTTATTCTGATTTAAATAATTTTAATTTCGGTTTACCATAGCAAATAATCATTTTAAAATCGTATTTAGAAGTATATATTGACGATTAATTTATGTTCTGTAGGATGAGGTATTTTAATACTATTTCTGTTTTAAACCCTACTGGGAACAAATAAAGTGTTTTTTTATAGTGTAAAATAAAACATTTATCTGTTTCTACTATTCTAGAACTTTAGTATTTTAATATTTTTCTTATTAAAATTATAGTTTTTACGATCAGTAACATAAATTCAAGTTATTATCCATTAGTTCCATATAAATCTTACTTGCTGTTGAGAAGATACTGATGAAATGATAGTATTTTTAAAACAATCAATTAGATGAAATGAATAATGATCATAAAATATAATCAAACGATGCATTACTAAGAAAATTGTTTTTAGAAGAGGCAGTTCCACAAATAGTTCAAGCGAATTCAGATATTACTAAATCAAAAATTATCTGTTTCCAATGATGACTGGAAAGGCGTAATTGCCGAGTCATTGGAATGCTTTTGTTTTGCGCTATCACATCAATGTATCAGAAAAATTACCAAACTGTTCAAATTATTATAAAAAAATATTTAAAAACAGATCTGATTTCCTAAAAAAAAGAGTTAGTACTGTTTTCTAAACTATAATTGGATATTAGGAGAATTAGAAACGTATGTTGATGAGGAATATACAAGGATATTAAAAGATATGTTAGAATAGATCAGATGTACATTTAATATTGATAAAAAATTAGCTATTATCAATAGTATTTATAAAGAATTTCATTACTTTTTGAAATGTATAACCATGGTAATTCAGCTAAGAAATTACCTTAGAAAAATTGGCCTAACAACAGCATACACAGCTAGCTATTGATAATAGGATGTTGATAATGTTGATAATAATTTTACCTTTCTTATCAAAAGCTAGATTTGCCGTTGTTACACATCCAGATAGAGGAAGAAGTACGAAAGGATGCTCGTCTTATATTCTAGTTTCAGCAGCAAGAAATAAATTTGGTTATAGTTAATCCTTATGCTGATAATTAAAAATAAATTGTAAAAATAAAAACTTATGAATTTAAGAAATTTAATAAAATAGAGAATATGCTATGGTAAAGTCATGCTTTTCTTGTCTAAAAGGGTATTTTAGCACCGCATGATACTTATTGTCCAAGGTTTTCTTTTTAAATAAATTACGAAAAAGGAAAACATAGAAAGGGATAAAAATACGGATTAGATGCGAAAAAAGGGCATGTAGAAAGACCCTGGGAATATTTCACAACAGCATATTTGAAACCTGTAATCTTGATTTAGTACAGATTTATGATTTGATTTTGACATCGCCATATCTATTTGAGACAAGGTTGGCAGAAGGTGAATCCAGTTTATTGATGCCACTTATTATATAGCAGTTTAATACATTTGAAGAGTTTTGTATAACAAGGTTGGCAGAAGGTGAATCCAGTTGATTGATACCAGTTATTATAGAGTGGTTTAATACATTTGATGAGTTTTGTATAACAAATTATCTTCGTATTACCAATATTTTAGATCAGCAACAAAAATTTCCCCCAAATTGAATCAACAAAAAAATTGTCGCAATTATAATAAAAAAACTAAAATTTAATAACTTCAAAAATTGCTTTAAGTCAATCACTTTTGTAGTTAAACTTAAAACACACTTCTTTCAAAAACATTGTCTTATACATTTTCTTACACCCTTTCTATAATTAATTTCTGTCTTAATAATATTATTAAAACTTTCAACACCTTGAGTATTACTTAATGTTATCAGGTTCATAAAGGGATACTTTATAATTACAGTGTCATGCAAAAAATAATAATTTTGTAAGTTTTGGTATGACTTGTGTTCGCTAGTTCAGATAATACTATTACCTAGAACTTGTGAACATATCATTAGAATAAATATTGTTACTTTTTTATTAGATATTACTGTAGCGAATACTCAATTAATTTTCCCATTTTTGAGCCTAACTATGCACAAGGCACCAGACTTATTTTCAGGCACTACACTCGATGGCTTTTGACTTTGTAGTTTAACATAGTATCGTTTATTTTAACTACTTTGCCTGCACTAGCCAGTTTATAAGCTGAAAAGTCTGGTTCTGGCATATTTTCATCTATTTTTTAATGACTTTTAATGTTGTAGTTTCAGAAAATTTAAAGTATGAAACAATTGAGTATCTTGGAGAATTTGAGTCTTACCGAATTACAATACAGAGACAATCAAGTATTGGGATGCATAATTACTCAATAATGTACCAGTCTGAATTGATAAATACTTAATATATTGAATGCACTGTGCTATTTAACATCTAGATCCATATTTATCGATATTTCATGTAAAGGTTTTTAGCACAATAAAAATACTTTAAATATAAGACACTTTCTTCCTCTTATAATTATTAAATTTGTCATACACCATGTAATAATTTTAATATTACTCATGTTTGTTAGTAAATTTTCCAATTCATTAGAACTTTCACTGGATTATTTTTTTTTAATAAATATTAAATTTTTGTTGTTGATCTATTATTTTTACAGAAGTGAGTGTGTATGCAGTTGACGAAACTCTTTTATACAATTGTAAGAATACCAAGGAAGAGTTTTGAGAAATTAGTGTTTGTGGAATAATAAGATAATTCATCGTGAAACAAAAAAATGAAAATTTATGGTATCAGAACTAAGAGATTGTGAAACTTTAAAACAATTTTTTCAAGCAATATACCAAGAGGTTCGACTATGATATCGAACGGATGGTAAGGATACAGGTTCTTATCCTTAAAAGCTTATATTCATAAAGTTATTAATCATACATAAAACTTTGTTGATTCCGATAACAGATTAATACATACAACACTGTAGAATTAATGTTTTAGACTTAAAAGAATCGATTCCTTCAAATTTAACACATGAAAATTGTGAAAGATATGGTTAGAAATACGAGTGTGAAGAAAATCTAAAAATGTTTACTTTGGAAACAAGGTCTGATCATTTTTTAAATTTAATTAAACAATTCTAATTATTACTTATTTTTCAGCTCAAAAGATTTTCCATAGCCATAGATTTATTACAATTTTTGCAGCTATGAACATGGACGGTATAATATGCAATAAAATTTAAAAATAAAGCTTTAGATGATCCAGAGAAATTCAAAAAAACTATAAAATGAAATCAATCAATACTGACAACATTTAAATATAATATCCAAGTTTTTTACTGTATAATATGTGAATTTATTACTCCAGACAACTGAAGTAAGACGAAAAAGATTTTTTATAAAAATTACAATTACTACCTAAATATTATTCGTTCCTGAATCCTATTGAAAATGTATTTCTGTTTATAAAAATGCTGTAATTCGTGGGGTTAAGAGTACTTAAGCAGAATTGCGATAATTTATCATGGCAAAATTGAATGATATTAAGTTTTAAAATTGTAGTTTTTTTAGTGCAAGATAACAGACTATATACAAAAGGCTGAATTAGCTAATAATATCTTTAAAAATATTTTATTTGTTATTATATGGATCGAAACCCCATACATATGATATTCTTTAAAAGAAATTAATTGGTATATTTTTTCTTAAATATTTCAAATATTTTGCTTTTTAACTTAAATTATATTTTTTTTCTTGAAAATAAAAAATAACTATTTATATAATTTTACTCATTTTTTTCTATTTTCCATTAAAAACTGATAAGTATATAAATCGTTTTTAAAATCTTAATACATCCATCTTAGTATACATATTATTTTATAGTTAAATACTAATACCTTCATATTAAAATTATTCATGTTTTAAATACTTGAGATAATTACAATTTTTATAAGAATACGATCATTGAATAAAACCTTATTTAACCAAACTATAATATTGATTAAATTTTTTTTGACTTATGGTTATTATATTATTGAAAAAATTTAATAGTTTGGTTTATTTTTTAAGTTTTATATATTTCTACAATAAAACCGAAGCATTTTTTTAAATTGTAAATATTTGATGTACTTATTAGAATTTCATCTAAAAATTACGTCAACATATTATTGAATGAGATATTTATTTATACTGTATTATATCGAAGGAATTTAGTTTTCCTGAAAATAAATAAGTTATTAAGACCAATATATTTAGTTTTCAAAAAGAACCTAGAATAAAAAAAATTTGGTTTTTAAGTCCTTTCTTCTACGAAATTTTTTTTTATAAACTGGATATTTTATTTTCTCTACAAGTTTTAAACAAGGTTTCAGTCAACAGTATAAATGGTATTAATTGATCCTTCAGGTACTTATTTACAAATTAAGCAACTCATTTAAACAAATTTATAGTAAAATTTGTTGAATTTTAGTTTTAGGAAATTATTTTTGGATATATAAGCATAGGAACTTTAAAATGAATAGTATTAAAGGATCAAAATGCCGCAAGAGTTATGTTCTTTGCGAGCATTTTAAATAGAGTTAAAAAAATATGTTTATACTATAAATTAACTGATTAAAGTTTAAAGATTTTGGTGAGGCTTATTCTAAATCATTTTGTAATTTGATCGATCGTGACAATAATTTTTAGAAATCCTATAAATCTACTTGCAAAAATCTACATTTATGACATCACACAAAACTATTTCATGTAGTTTTAAAATCTAGAAATCATTTTTTTAACAATACTGTGGATAAATTGGAAAACTATATAAAAATATGAATAATTTATAATAACCTCGTTATAGACATTGTAAATGTATATCTTTAATAATAAATTTTATTAAAATAAATTTAAAATTAATAAAATAGTTTTCTTGATATCTTAAAAATAGTTAATTATTTATATTTTATTTTCCAAAGTTATAATAAAAATAATTAGGAAAAACACATGTCTTTTAATAAAATAAAAATAACTCAAATTATAATACAATTTTAATTATAAACAAAAATTACTTTGACTTTAATATTCTTAAATTAGTTTAGAAATGTTATACAAAGTATTTAACATATGTAGAAGAGGCGTATATCTTATGAATCATTTATATATTTGTTTCTATCGGGCAATATCTCACTTATTTACATATAGGTTGTCCAATCAATTTAAAATTAAAAAGTTATTAGTTTATATAATAAAGTATATCATTTTCAATAATACATGTATTTTTTATTAGAGTTCTGGACCTATTGGTTATTCCCCCCTTTAAAATAAAATTAATTTGATTAATATATTTTATCAAAAATTTAACATTTTATAATCATAGTAATAACAAAACTCTATTATTTTCCAAGAAAATCATTTTAATTAACATATAAATGTAAATAACTTGATAATTGACCGACAAGTTTTATGAGTTCGATGCAGTTCTTCCAAGTTCCTTCAGATATTGAATCTTTCCACAACTATTCATAGATGTACGGTTCTAACTTTCCTGCAAAAACAGCATTCATCATTTTTATTAGGTTTTTTAAATTTATTTCAGTAGCTTTCAATGCTTTGAGTATTAACTTGAGTTTCAGGATCCAAAAAGTGCAAAGTATGGTTGACAGTGTGATGTTCATGTGCAATTTCATTTATTATATTATAAGAAATCCACTTGTCAGTCATAATTATTGATCCATTTATACAAACACGGGATATAATTGGCAGCAGAGTGTCTGCTAAACTGTCTGGAAGTATTTGCATAAATATTTTGACTGGTGTATATGAGGTATCAGCAATTTCAAATGCCCATATTTTAGCCTCTGTTGCCCGTCCTCGGTGATACTTTGGCTTGTACGTAAACAAACTCTCGTCTATTTGACATATTATTCCATTTGCACCCTAAACTATTGGATTATCTTCTAAATATCTCATGCAAGCTATACTAATATCGTCATAAAAGTATATTAGGACTTTGTCATCAATGTCACAGTTTCTTTTAATATCACTATGACTCATTTTACCTAGCCAATACCAAACCAACTGCAATCCTACTTAAGTATTAAAACGAAATCTTTCAATTATGGAACCTATTCTGATACTTTTATACTTTTAATACTCACTGCAGTTTAATGTCATACATCGCCATGCCTTTCCATCCTTGTTCCTAATGTATGGTTTTAATACTATGGCAGATTCACAGATACCAAATTTTTGTAGCTGCTTTAGAATACCAATTCGTCGAAAATAGTTATTTAAATCCTTTCTATCACCATTAATCAGTGTTTGGATCATCATACTATAAAAATGTTCTGTCATAGGATTAAATTAAAATTTCGATTTATTTAACTAATAGCTCCAGGGTTCTTTATAACAAATGCTTCTATTATTGAAAATTATAGGGAATATAAGAGACGGTTCGGATACTAACTAAAATAAAAAATAGCTCATATTATTAAATTTCGTTGAAACTTTTTAAAATTTAAAATTTTTACCTTATTCGAGTCTTTTTCATTTTTTTATTTTATTTAGTAAAAAAAAGTTTAAATTTTCCTTTTTTTATTTAAACAAGGCCATCAGTGCTGTTGAACTCTTTAAATTTCCAATTAATTATATCTTATTAATTATTGGATGATTTTTACTTAGACAATTCCAATTGAATTAGTAAAATGAAATAATTTATGACCTTAATGAATATCAAGTGCTATTTTAATATTTCAAATAATTTTTTTATACTATTTCATAAACATTCTTGGATCAATGTTTGTCTGAAAAGCATATTGACAAGTTAAAAAATAAGTAAAATTGTGCTTTTTTGGAAAAATTGTGTATTTGTGGGAAAATATTTGAATTAAGATTAGCCAGGGAAAGGTAAAAAATGCAATTTAGTAAACAAACATAAAGTGTTATCTACAGAAGAAATAAAAACAAATTAATTTCAGGAAAGACATTTACATACAAATTTGCGGGATTCAAATGAAATGGTGGAGTTCTTTGCAATATTAGGACTTATTAGAAATCGTACGGTTTTTCTAATATGCCAGACAGACATGTCAGTAGTCAGGGTAAACAGAAAGCAGTCTGTAAAAAAATACAAAATGTACAAAACCGTGAACTAAAAGGTTAGCAATGACATAAAAGTCTTTCCTTGAAAGTAATAATTTGTAGTTTAGTAAAATATTATTAGCTTTGTATAAATACATTAAGGAATACGAATATGGTAATATTTGGAAAGAGATTGGTGTTGATAGGAAAACTTTTGGCAAATTATTCGATTTATTAAGAGAAGTTATATCCCGAAGCCTCTTTTTGGAAGAAGCTACAATTAGGGAGTCTGCACTAGAGGAATTATAACTATTGTAGAAATAGATGATTCGATTCTTTTTAAAAGAAAATATAATATAGGTAAGTAATTAAATAACGAATGGTTCATCGGAGGAGTAGAGCGCAATACATAAAATTGCTATATAGTTCTGGTGCATAATGAAAACAGCACTACTATTTTGAATATTAAAAAATATTTCTACCTCCAGGAACAGTTTTAATATCTGATCGTTGGAGAGCTTATAAAATAGGTATTTCGGATTCTAACTTAAATTTAGAACACAGAAAAATTAATTATTCTGTACAATTTGTAAACCCGCTGGACAGACCAATTCATACTCTTAATATAGTGGGACTGTGGGCAGATCCAGATAATTCTTAAGAAAAAAAGCGGTGATTCAGCAGCACAGAGAAGCAGTTATCTCTTCCTATTTCTGTGGATGTATTGGATTGATAAAAAATACCGCTTTGAGTAGTTACTGAAATTATTAAATTACAGTAATTTTAAATCTTATTATTTTTTCTTATTTTTCATTAAAATATTTTTCCAAAAATATACAATTTTTCAAAAAAAAAACACAATTTTACTCACCTACCAACAAATTTATCATAAAATATTATCTACTATTACTAACATAAATTTTCCTCGTATCAGAAATGTAGAATTTTGTTTAAATTCTAAATTAATAAATATAATAGTGAGAATGATTAAAATTATATGGAATATTTAATAAACAAATGTTAATAGAAAATGAGTTACACATTAATTCTCCAGTAAAGAGTTTTTTTTATTGCACGTAAATATTACAACTTCAATGTTTCAAAAAATTTACAAAATAATATTTTTTTCATTGATTTTATCAATTAAATATACGTGAAAATATTTTTATAAAGTTACACGGTGGAACTATCATCAATGCTCAATTTTTATGGTTTTCAATGTTAAAATTTGTGATTGTTATCATTATTCGGCAAAATCTTTATTTTCATTATTTTATATCTCAATTAAAATTAAGGAACGAATTTTTCAAAGGTGATATTTTGGATTACTTCATCTTCCATTGACACTTAGTGCCCTCAAATTCTATATTCAGTATATTTATTCACATTATCATTCTTATAATCTGAAATGTGATTTAAAAATCAGTTAGATTTTGATACTATTGAATTCATTATGAATGTGTTATAAATATGTTTTAAGACCCTACAAAATAATAAATAATTATCTTGACCAAGATATATCTTATGATATTTTCCATAAAGCATTAGTTATTACAAAAATTTTAGAGAAGACCTTGATAAATTAAAACTAAGAAAAAATTTATAATTTTAGAATGAAACATCTGAAGATATTGTTCTTTTTATGAAAACTTGATTTATTACCTATTTTATGTTATTAATTAGATTTCCTTTAAAATATCGCAACACCCTTTTTAAATACACAATTTATTATTATTTGTTATCCTATTAAAAACAAATATCTTTGCCATAAAAGATAAATCTATTCAGTATATTAATCTTTCAACTTAATATTTTACTAATCTGGTAAAAATACACTAGAGACTTTACTTGTTATTTTCTTATAACGTAAATCTTTTCTGGTACAAGAAATTACTGATAAGGAATATAATTTTATGTGTAAAGTAAATAGATTTATTGTCAATTGCGATTAAAATGAGCTAGATATTCTTTTCTTTTTGAGATGTTTTAAAATTATTGTATTTGTACATCTTATTTTTAATGCATTGGATAAACCACCACTAGGAAATGTTTTGAATCAATAATGTAAAACAAAAGTTATACTATTTTTACTTGTTTTTAGCAAATTCAAAACTGTTTTTGATTCATTAAATAATTCCCAATGATTTAATTTCCCCTACAATTATAAAAAGTTACTTCAAAACTCAGCGTCCCTCAATTAATGTTTGAAATAAAATTCGATTAAACTTTTACGCAATTAATATATCATTAGTATGTTATTTTATCCTGTCCACAATTATAAAGTATATAGAAATAGGATCTTTATATCCAATAAACATTTACCTTTGATATATTATATATTTATTAGTATTCATCAAAAAATAAGTTTTCATCAGCTTTTAAAAATAACTTTTATTTAACCATATAAGATGGGCACTAATAAATTTTTTATTAGTGGAAATAGTATCAATTGATATTTAAAAGTATTAAATAATTGAGTAAATGCGGAAAATAACGTGTTTTTTAAATTACAATTAAAACTTGTATGACTAGATTAGCAACAAAAACTATATCCGATCCAAACAGAATAATAATCTTGGAAAGCGTTATCGATATCAAAATAACGGTTGCATATCTAGAAGCAAGTTTTGAAACACAAAATATGGCAAATGAATTCATGGCTATGTTTAAAATTAATTGAAAACATTCAAACGTGTAAAAAATTTTGACTCAAATTATCAATGTCATATGTTAAGGAAAAATATGCATTTATAAGAATAGGTTGTTGTGCAAACACCCTTGTAATAATACATTTTCAATTATAAAAAAACAGCTTTTTTAACGAATGTAAACTATTATTTAATACAATAATAAAAGAGTTATATAAATATTTGAATGGTATAGGACAGGGGTCTCAAAAACGTAGCCCGCAACGAAAAAACATAGATTTGTAATTAAATCAAGCTTATTTAACAATTAAATTCATAAATGGCTTCAAAAATAAAGCCTTTCCTTTTAAATTATTTTTATTTATTCGTATGACGTCTATTACAATTTAATAATGGCTTTATTACGTCTTTCTTACATATCTTATCAAAAACAGTTTATTTATTTTAAAAATTATTGGTTTTTTATTAATAATAATTGGCATATTTAAAATTTTTAAAACCCATCACAAAATGACTTCATTAACTAGATAAAGAAAACTCGTTGATGAAACAAGAGTTTCCCAAAAGAAGTGAGAGAATTTACATTTTTTTACATTGGTGAGATATAAAATTCAGTGCTTATATGCCAGCAGACTATCGCAGTACCAAAGGAGTTCAACCTTTGCCGGCACTACGACACTATGCATCGTGAAAAATTTGATAAATATATTGGAAAAATTTGAGATGAACAAGTTCACCAGCTTAAAATTAGATTTGCTAAGCAACGAATTTTTTTTTGAATTTAAGTAAATTTGCAGAAAATTCAGTAAAAACAAGTTTTGAGCTAAGCCTGATGATAGCTGAATCATCGAGACCTTTTATACAAGCTCTATTTATAAAAGAATGTTTTTTGAAGGCCAGCGAATTTTAATTCCTGATAAAAAGAAACTATTCGAAAGCATAAGACTGTCTACTAATACAGTTGCAAGCAGAATAACCGATTTAGCAGATAATGTGAAAAAACAATTGTATGAAAAGGCTGGAGATTTTGAAACATTTTCGATTGCTTTTGATGAGAGTACTGATATGGTACATACTTCACAGTGCGCAATTTTTATAAGAAGAGTAGACAGTAAATTTAATGTAACGCAAGAATTTCTAGACTTGGTACCAGTGAAGAGTATCACAACGGGACGTGATTTATTTAAAGGATTGAAAGAGTGTATTGAAAAATCTGGCTTAACATGTAATAAACTTGTATCAATAATCACAAATAGAGCGTCAGCTATGTCTTCACAAAAAAATTGGTATTGTTGGATTGGTGAAGGCTAAACTACAAACCTCAATATACCAAACAATAATTCGACTAGCACACATTGCAATGTGCACCAAGAAGCTATGTAACAAAAGTATTAAAATGATGGGAGTCATGAATGCGGTTGTAAAAACGGTCAATTTATACGTTCATGAGGCTTAAATCACCGACAGTTAACTTCTTTCCTAGCAAGTATAAAAAGCGAATATTGGAAAATTCTTTATCACATTGAAATTAGATAGCTGAGTCGTGGAAATGTGCAGAATCGTTTTTTTTTTTCAACTTAGAGAAGAGAATTATTCATACACGAAACTCAAAAAGAATGAGGTTCCACAACTTACTGATGCCAACTTTATTTGCGACCTTGCCTTTCTGACAGATTAAATGGTCATTTGATTACATTTAATTCAAAACTTTAGTGCAAAAGACAAGTCATTAAACAGATGTATGTCCATTTTTAATTATTCAAAGTCAAATTTTCATTTTTTCAAAGACACCTTATTGTAGGCATCTTAACTCATGTCAACTTTGAATTCCTTAGGAAAAGTCAAAAACCAATCCCTGAAAAAATATGCAGATATAATTTCAGATTTGTATCAACAGTTTGTTTTGCGTATTAATGATTTTAAAGCACTTGAACCACATTTCCAGCTTTTCACAACACCATTCGCCGTTGAGATTGAAAATATAGCAGAGGAACTGCAGATGGAATTAATTGATATTCAATATGATTCTATATCGAAGAAAAAGTATTTAGTGCTGGGCTTCTAGAATTTTATCAATTTGTTTCAAAAGAAAGGTTTCCCTAGTTACTTTCTGCTGCAAGGATGATAGCAATTTTTGGAATTACTTTTGTTTGCAAACAATTTTTCTCTTCCAATAAAATTATCAAAACGCTATTAAGATATATGCTTACTGATGAATATCTTTAAGCATCTCTAAGACTTGTATCATCACAGGACATTAAACCTAGCATTGATGCCTTGGTTGATGCAAAAAGATGCCAGGTAAGTGGGCAAAACATGGATTGATTTCGCAGTAACATTAACTTTAGTATTTTAATGTAAGAAAGCAGCATAAAGAATGCCAAAATATTAAAATAAAATCTAATAATCCTTAACTTTAGCAGTCTAGTGTTTTATAAAATTATAAATTTTCTTTTAACATCTAGATTTATGTGTTTGAATTATTGTATTAAAATTTTTTAGTCATGTGGCCCTTATATTTTTTTTGTAACACACTGCTCTCGTTATAGCTTGAGTTTGAGATATCTGATTTAGATTCTGAAAATAATAAAGAGTTGATGATAAGAATCAGTAATTATAGCGTTACAGAAACGGTTTTATGGATTCTTGGTTTGTTTGCAGAAAAAACAAACAATTTGCGAATGTTCCATATTGAAATAAGAAATGCAGATACTTTGATTCCTATAATTTTACAAAATGTTGAAATTCGAACAACTTTGATTTCAGATGGTTAAAAAGCCTACTCACAAATCTTTGAATGTGCTTTTGAACATGAAGTTGTAATATACAAAGAAAATTTTATAGACCCCATAACTGGCACTAATACGTAACGTATTGAATGCGAATGGTTTATGTAAAGTATTCAATTATGAGACAGCATCGAGAAATCACACTTTAATTATTACAATTCCTTCTTGATGAGTATTGTTTTAGTAAAAAATAAATTGAAAACACGTTTATTGAAGGTTGAAAATTTGCCATTTAATTTGCCATAATTAAAGTTAGACTATAAAAGTTCTATAAATTATTTTAAAAAAAATCGATTTTTAAATTGGGGGTGTTAAACCCCCATTGGTGGTATTAAATCCAGTAATACTTAACAACCTATTAGCAAATAACATTTTATATGAAAATAGTTTATTCAAGATATAAATTAATGTTATGTCATATTGTTTAAAAATAATTAATTGAAGGTAATATAAGGTTTCAGCTAATTAATCTATCTTAAAGTTTGCATAATGCAACTAAATAATTTATTTTATGGTTAGTTTAAGTCAAAAGTATATTTCATATGGCACTTAAGAATATTTATGAAATCATATCAAAAATACTTACAAAATTCATTTTGGATGTAAATTCCACTTAATTGATACATTATTATAAATAGCACTCCTTTTAACTAATCTAAAGCTGAGCTTTACCAAAACATTGATACTAAAATATAAAAATGTTGGATTTATTATTTTATATAAAATAAAATTTCTATTAAATATACATTAAAAGTCAAATATCAAAAAAAATAATTTTCAACTGTTATAATAAATTAATAATTCAGATCTTACGACTCATCTCCATGTTAAAATCGTCAAAATTACTTTTTCTCATTAGCTTTATATAAAAATAGTATGCAAGATTTATTCATAATTTAAAATAATATTCCTCAATTTTTTTTTGAACAATATAAAACTATATCTATATCTAAGAACACATTTTGATTCATTTATAAATGATAGTTAAAAAAATGGTGATTTTAATACGCATTTAAATTAAATTGTATCTTATTTTTAGCACTAACTTTCTATCAAATCAAATAAATTTTTTTATGAATACACTAATGTTAATCAATAGGTACAAATTATGAATCAAGTGAAGAATTTTCCCCCTGAAACACACAAGTTGAGATTTTCCCATCAAGCCCTAAAAATATATATTGATTAAAAATTAAAGTAAAAATTTATAAAATTTTATTGAAATCCTAAATTTATCAGGCCTGTATTAATGTTTAGTAGTTTTTTATAAGCTCAATTGTTTTTTTTCAAATGGATCCGCATACACATTATCGCTCCATATATACTTCTAAAGATAAGAGTATAATAAATGCTTTTAAATACCTTTTATTTCCAAATCTCTTTAATTATTTTGCTTAATATGAATTTAAATTTTGCCTAAGTACTGTGGTTATAGATGGAACCAATTAGAGCCAGTGGTTAACTTTCAAATGAATAAAATCAAGATTTCTTGATATATTATTGTAGCCAGACCATTCATCACTGTAAATTATAGTCACAGATAAACATATATGTCTTATAATTTGTATTCGTGTTGCAGCTTAAAAATTAAAAAAAAATAATATTCCCTTTTGCTGGAGTTAAACTTGTGTCCTTCAAGCCGTATCGCCATATCTTAACATTCAAAGCTCTTTCCTATAGTTTTTGGGCTTGTGATAAAACAAAATTTAATTTATTTGAACTCTTACACCGTCACCGCCCAATCTTATTGAGTTCTAATAAAAGATTTTTGACAAAACTTTCTTAACGACTTAAATAATTTTATACAACAATTTTCGACAGACTCAATTCCTTTTTAGCCTTATAAATGCGCTACTCCTTCGAAAACCTGTAAATTAATTGAGGCAGGGTTTTGAATTACAAATTATAATTGTAAAAAACACTCTTAGAAGTTATGCTCTTGGTTGTCTTATATTTTTGACAGTTCTTATGGATAAATTTAAACACTTTTCTGTCTTGTATTTTATTGTAAACATATAATCCCATTTGAGAAGAACAAAAAAAACAAGGTAGAGTGTTTTTTTTTAAGAAGCGCCTTCTGAATGAAGGAATCAATTATAGCGTTGTTGTCAGATGCTAGCAAGATTCGCAAAAAGTCCTCATATTCAATTGGCATTTGTTAAAGGGTTTATTTTTAATCACACCAGTGAATTATTTTCCCCTGGGGAGAATTGTTCACTTGACTCCAAATACTAATATTCAAGATAAAAATGTAAAAAATCCATTCTATTTTCTCTAAGGTTTTCGATCCTAAAAGACTATATATCTAATCTCAATTAAAAGGTTTTACTCAGATAATAAAATATTTAACAAAGTTATGATTAGAATATCCAACTAAACTTTATTAAAATGATGGGTGAAAATAAGTGAGAATATCTTGTAGCTTATGTGTTATTTTAAAATATAATTTAATTAACTATGATTCATAGTTAATCTCTTGAATCTTTTAGCTAAACAAAAATCATGTTTAATGTATCCAACAGATTTCTAAAGATATTTTGTAAGTGTCAAAATGACTTTTTATGCTTTTATTACTAAAAATTTTTGGAATTTGATGATTTCTTGATTATTACTTACTTGAGCTGCACAATCGTTATTAATTTTGGTAAAAAGTAGATTTTTAGTCTAATAAAAACCATATATTTAATTATGTCAAGGTGATAAGTACTCACGTGTTTAGTTTGTTATAATTAAAATTCACCTAAGAATTTTTTTTTATTTTTCTAGTTGGAAAATATCAAGCTTTATCTTGCTACAATACACGTCTAAAATATTATAAATAATATTCTCTGATTATTTAGGTTCCTGATTAAACAAACACACTTTTTTTTCATTCAAGATCCAATTAGTGAAATTATGATATAGCAAATAACATGGTTATGTTCTAGCTAAATCTGCCTTTTTTGAACCTGAATTTACTTTTTTGTAAAGCCTTGAACACTGTTATAATTTTAAACAATGGTTTTAATACGATAAATATACTTTTTTCAGTAAATTAGTTAATTCATACACATTTCTCATTTTTAAACATTCAAGTAGCTCACAAATATATCCAAATTACTTTAATTTGTTTTTCTCATAAAGCTTCTACTCAATCACTAGATTGTACGTTTAGATTGTAAATATTACGTTTCAATACATCAAACCGATAACAAATATATACTAGTTTCTTGTTTTTTATCAAACTGACTTTTGTGAATATGAAGATCAGCATCTTAACTGCATATTTACTTTCTAACTTGTATATTTTGATGCTGTATTCTAACAAACTTTGTTAACCAATTCTTAGTTTACGTTCCATTAACTAATTATTGTAAAGTTTGTTGTTAATTTGATCGAAACTTCTTACGCAAAAGGTTTTTTGGAAACTCATAAGTCAATTTGCTAGCACCACAAAAATAACTCAGAACACGGTTTTTAATGTCGTATTTTAATTTATGGTTACAAAACGAGTTTTAAGCAGAAGAGTTGAATAATTTTTAAGATTCTATTTAAAAAATGGCTGATAAAACAGTCAAAATAATGATATCATGTAATTTAATATATAAAAAAATGAGTAGAGTATTTAATATATTATAGAATCCGTTATAATAATTTTCTGATTACATCAAATTTAACGAGATATTGTCACTTATAAATGACCCTCCAATATACTTGGGAATGTAAAATATATCATTAGAACATGAACATTATTAGGAAATCTTGACTGCTTTAACCCAAAAATCTATTAATAGTTACGTTGATAAAATGACAAAATCTATTTTCGTTTGGACTATTTATTAGCACTCTTATTATTATCTACTAAATAGTTGGTTACACTACACCCTAGTGATGGATGTTATGTTTAAAAATTATGATTATAATAACATTAAAGACCAGGCAGGTTTGTGCTTTTAACATTCATAAGTTTAGGATTCTTTACTGCTAAACATCTATATATTTTTACTATAAAGGTATTTGTGATATTTAGATTATAAATTCTTTTATTTTACATATTTATTTTTTCAGCCATACCTTCCATATGAGATACTAAAAGACTAGAAGGAGTTATTTAAAACCATAAAAATATTTCTATATATCCTTAATATTAAGAGTCAGAATTTCAAAGAAATTTCTTTGTTCGTTATGTTTTTGTTATAGTCACATGTTAAATAGTAAATATCTTTATGAACAATAAATGGTTAGTTGATATTAAATATATAAATATAAAAATGAAAATATTTCTTTCCTCATAACTGATCATAAATAATTCTTCATTCTCAACAAACAAATTAGTATGTATTGATAGCTAGATTTTGTAAAATACAGTTGCAAAAAAAGTAAGATTTTATCATGAAAATACTAAAATCACTCTTTTTTTTACAAAGAACACCTTTAAATGGTAACTGTGTTGAGACATCTGTACATTTTTGTTTAAAAACGTTAGAAACATCTTCAAATGCAAAGATACCTTTACTGAATTAATTTTAACTTTGTAAATATCACTCACTACAGAAAAGATTCTTCTCAAATCATCTCATTAAATATTTCCTGAACAAGAAATTTTTGTTCATGCATGTTATAAACCATTTTATTTTTTTAAAAATTAAGGGTTAAAAAACATAAATAAATGTTTATTAGAGTAATAAAAACATTTAATCATTTTCTTTTTTCGATTTTATATTGGCAACTAATCTGTATTAGAAATTCATGAGTTTGCTCTTGACTAATTTCATTGTGTTGTTGTAAGAAAGACTTTAATCTGGACTATAAACCTTTTTTTATGAACGTTAGGATTTTCTGGATTAAAAAAATTATAGGTATGATTCACAGTATCATGTTCGAATCCATTTAGTCATCTAAAGATAGGCATATATGCCCTCCAATTATCGGTATAAATAATAGATCCAGGAAGTAAATTTTCTAAAATTATATCTATAATTGTATTTCTATTTCCAACTGGAACAATAAATGCTTTCTTAGTTCCTATCTTAACAATATCTTTATAACATTGTCCATTTATTAGCCTGCCTTAATTATATTTGCACTTAAAAATAAGCTTTCATCGATTTCAACTATTTTTTGGCTACCATCACTATCAAACCCACCTATTGCTTAGATTAAATAAGCCATGTATACGCATATGATCTGCCCAATTACACTACAATAATTACTAATTTTATTACAATTTATGTTTAATCATATGAAATATCAAGATAAGAAACACCATTTAAATATTTATACATAATTTTAAAAATAGTATTAAATCGAACCTAGACACTTTAAAAAAACTATAAAGCGGTATACTTTTTGAATTTTTACATGAATTAATGCATGACTAAAAGAATCCATTATCAGAATCTTATAAGACCTTTTATAGGCATACACGACAAGCTGGGTCTGCTATTTTTTAAAAGTCTTGTCATGGCAAGAAACTTATTTTGAGAAAATTTTGTTGAGATAACATGCTCTATGAAAGATTTGGTTAATTTTAATTCCATGATATAATCGTTTGACAAAATATTTTCCTCATATACTATTTTCTTAACATTTGAAGCAGTAAATTTTTTAAAAATAAAATGAGCTATTACCTGCACGAAGCAAAAAATTTAGCGTAGTAACATTCTATTTCTTGTTACTTTGTGATATCGTCATTATCACTGATAAAGTTGTCTTATAACCGGTAAGAATGTAGTTT
>CAKKLC010006935.1:40033-54927 GCA_918559645.1 Ceratonova shasta | reverse complement strand
AAAAAGAAAATACAACATAGGAAGAATTTTAGTTAACGAAAACGTATGGATTGTTGGTGGGGTCGACGAAGAGGAAAAAGTTTTCATGGTCCAAGTTTAAGTGAGAAATAAGGCCACATTTAATAAAATAATTAATGACAATGTACATAAAGAGTCAATCATACGTACCTATCTGTGGGGTAGATACAATGATTTTGCTGATCTCCGGATACTACCATGAAACAGTAAATCATTCAAGAAATTTTGTTTCCGAGGATGGCGTACAAACAAATAAGATTGAAGCTATCTGGGAGCAGTCAAAAGGAAATATAGTTATATAACCAACAAAAGTTCAGAACTAATGTATTAACTACATTGCCAAATATATTTTTGAAAGAAAGTTCAATAATAACGAAAGATTGTCTGAAATGATCAAGACAATTAATGTTAAATATTTACATAATTAGCAATCGCGTTAGAGGGGTAAATTAGTTAAGGCAATAATTTTTTTTCTTCAATATTTTAATGTATCAATATTATCAATGTTTTAATCAATACCCGTCATTATAAATTTACCGAAAATTCCCGATTGGGGCCCTTATTCTGTACTTTAGCTAAATTTTCCTTATTATTCCACATCCATACAATTTAAGTTAAAAAAAAATATTAGCAGAAAAATTCTGATCAGGTCAAAAAATGCCGAATTCGTAACTAGGTAAAATTGTCTAATATAAAAGTTAAAAATAATTCTTAAAATTCAATCAAATTCAAAACAGCAAAAAATAAATTTTCCTTATTATTCCACATCCATACAAATTCAGTTAAAAAAATATTAGCAGAAAAATTCGGATCAGGTCAAAAAATGCCGAATTCGTAAATAGGAAAAAATTGTGCTTAACAAAAAACTAAAAATAATTCTTAACATTAAATCAAATTCAAAACAACAAAAAATAATTTTTTCCTAATTATTCCACATCCGTACAATTTCAGTTAAAAAAAATTTTTCCAAAAAATTTCGGATCAGGTCAAAAAATGCCGAATTTGTAACTAGGTGAAAATTGTGTCTAACAAAAAATTAAAAATAATTCTTAACATTTAATCAAATTCAAAACAGCAAAAAATAAATTTTCCTTATTATTCCACATCCATACAATTTCAGTTAAAAAAATATTTGAAGAAAAATTTGGATCTGGTAAAAAAATGCCGAATTCGTAACTAGGTAAAATTTTCTAATATATATAAATTAAAAATAATTCTTAACATTCAATCAAATTCAAAACAACAAAAAATAAATTTTAATTAATTTATAAAGTCATTAAAATCAAAAAAAAATTAAAAAATTTCTTTATTTAAAACAAATTAACATCCTTATAATGAAATTACATTTTTACACTCGACTTCTTTAATTACATCTAAATGGAGAGACAAAACATCTGATAGAATATCTTATAAGCCTGGGTGTTTTAAGAAGATATTTGAGTTGTGAACATTGCACTCAACTAATAAAAGAGGTTCCTTATACTAGGAACAGTAATGAAACTGCATTTAGATGTTATACGACCACCTGTACTAGGTACCAAAAGTACATTTTTATAAGGAAATACTCATTCTTTTTTGATTTTAACAAACCATTAAAGGTATACGTGCAATTTCTGTGGAAATGGTGTGGGATTAATACACAAAAGGAAGTGATGCGTGAGGTAGACATTTCAAACAAATCGCTTATTAATTTTTATAAAAAGATCAGAGTATTGCAAATATTATTTCCTGATATATCCTGTACGACTTGGTGGGTCAGGTATCATTTGACAGGTTTATCTCCTTTTGTTTAGACACAAACCAAAATATTACAGAGGCCGAGCAACGGAAAACGAGTTATGGGTTTTCGGAATCGCTGATACTTCCTTTACCCCGCAAAAATTCACTTAAAACTAGTTAAAGACCGTTCAGCCTCTTCACTTCTTCCGGAAATAGTTAGTGTTTGTAGGCCTGGTACTATCATTAATAGCGATGAGTGGAAAGCTTATAACACCTTACCAATGATGATAATTATACACGCAGAACATTAAATCATTCTTTATATTTTTTCGATTCCATAACAGGAGCTCACACTAAAAGTATTGAATAATTTTGGGCAAAGGCTAAATATTATATTAAGATGCAAAAAGGAGTGCTTAGCACTGAGTTAGAATCATACTTATATGAGTTTTTCTTCATAACCAATATTCTAAATGATGATTTTCTCGAGTTAATTAATGTTATTAAACTTAACTTTTAATATTCATTTTGTGAATTTTTTAAGTTTTAGGGGGAAAATTTTACACTAGATCCCCTTATTATTCAACAACCATACAATTTCAGTTAAAAAGCTCGCAGAAAAAAATTGTTATATTGTTCAATGCTACAAAAGATCAAAAATATTTTAAAAATTCTGTAAATCTACAAAATTAATTAAACTCTAATAATACGAATATATCAACTATAATTCAAAATGAAAAAAGTCATTAAAAAAGCTTCCTTGTTGAAAATGAAATGGATTTCCCCCTCCGTGACGAAAATGATTTTGACTATTATGCTCATTCATTTCTTCTTGATTTAGTGGATCTATTCCAGAATCAAACATTTTCCGTTTCTCTAATGATTTTTATAACTTTACCCTTATCTAACAAGACTTCCCTGGCATCATTTAATTCTTGAGTTTTTTTCTCGTAAGCAAGTCGATCGTTTTCGTCTTTAGCTTTATCAGGATGCCATTTTAATACTAATTGATTGTATGCCTTTTTTATTTCCCTTTCTGATGTTGTCCTATAAATATTTTATTCTCTGATCATACTTTTTAACACCCAAAATCTTATAGTAATCTCTTCTATTTTTATTCTTTACAAGCCTATCAACAGCTTTTTTCAAATCATGAGCCTAAGAGTCAATTGTCTTTAAATACTCGTCTATCCTGGGGATTTCTTTTCAAAACTTTGTCGATTAGTTCCAAAGCTAAAAAGATTAAAAATTTATAAGGAACCTTCAGTGAATCTTTCATAGTCCATGTGAATCTTTGCAGTTGCAAGAAGAACGCTTTCATATTCAACACTACTTTCAAGAAAGCCTCCATTTATTACCGATTGGCATAGTTTAAAAGTTTTTTCCAAATCTTCTTTCAACTAAAAAAAGATCGCCCTTTAATATACAGTTGCTTTCATAATGCATCTGTAAATATCTAATTTCTTGACACAACCATCTTGATAGTCCGCTGACAAAGCTGAAGTTTCAATTGTATTGATCAAGGATGTAACTTTTTGATGGCTTTATAATTAATTAAAAATACTCTTCTACTTTCGAAGCAGTCTCGATATCCGACCAAGTATTTATTAACTTTTTCAAGGATTTAAAGTAACCCATATACTGAGAGTTTTCTCTATCGATAGACAGAGCCTTTCTAACGTAATTAAAAGCCTCTTTGAAA
The DNA here is from genome assembly GCA_918559645.1 of Ceratonova shasta. Taxonomy (NCBI): domain Eukaryota; kingdom Metazoa; phylum Cnidaria; class Myxozoa; order Bivalvulida; family Ceratomyxidae; genus Ceratonova; species Ceratonova shasta. Next base: position 51,488 of record CAKKLC010006935.1, on the reverse strand, counting down.
TCACAAAAACCAACAAAATCTTTTGATATACTAAACATTAAGTGTGGATCATCTGGTGATAGTGAAGATATAACTCTATAATTTTTATTCTTATCTTACACGTAGGTTAGCAAAACTGCTTTTTGATTGTTTTCTTTTTTTAAACACAAGATTCTTGATTTATAAAGATCTACAGAGTGGGATATGTACTTGACAAGTTCATCGAACAACTTTAATGCAGAATTGCAATTCATAGTTTTAATCAAAGAATTAAATTTTGTATTCTTTTCCTTAACTGTCATCAAAAGGTCTTTAACTTCCTTGATTTCCATACCATTAAGGTCGGTATCGTCCTTATTTTTGAAACTAAAATTACTTCAAGTTCTTCCAGAATTTGACTGGCAGAATCAACTTTTCCCAACTTTATAAAACATTTTATTTTTTTAATAGAAGGATCCAGAAGCTTGCTGGGATTGTGTTTTATGTAATTGTTATAGTTTTCGATTGCCAAGCCACATCTTCCTTTTGACATGTAAATGTTACCAAGTAATAAGTAAGCAATACTATTTTTTGAAGCATCATTCTCTAAAAATAAGAATAGATTATACGAATAGCTTCATTGTATTTTTGCATAGCACTTGCACTGTCCCCATTTTTAAGGGCCTCATTTGCAGCAGAAATGAAATCAGTATCAGTATATACACCTAAAATTGTTATTGATCATTAACCTAAAGCAAGAAAAAAGCATAAAGCTAATAATTTTGACATAATTTAAAAAACTAACTACAACTAAACAATTGATGACGTGTGATGAGAAATACTTTTTTAATATTAATGAATTAAAATTTTTAAATTAAAACTATTGATAAATTTACAGATTAAAAAGTATTGAAAAAATAATTCTGTAATTTCGTTTAAATTCGTCAATTAAACGTCCTTTATTATATAACGTTATTTAAACTTCCATACGCTTGCGTAATAAAATTAATGGAAAAGATTACTAATGTTTTAATTTATATTTTTTATAAACGTATAAATTAAAATATTTTACAAGGTTATATTCGTTACTCATGTTTAAAACTGGTTGACATTATTTTTATATGTTGTAAAAGGTGAAAATTTACAAAATATCATTTTTTGGTATTTATTAGTAAAGTTGATCCCCCTGAAAAACCTTTATTACAAAATTAAAATTTTCGTTGAAGAGCGTGAAACTAAATTTTACTAAAATTGAAAGGCCTTAGACAGACTAAATGCAACTTTTTTTAAAAAACTAACCAACCACCGTGCACATTTAATTGTCATCCATGTTGTTTTGAGCTAAAGTTTTTTGTTTAGATTTTTTAGCCGATCGTTGTTTTCTGCCAAATAATAAAATTAAGGTGCAATTGAAACAAAACTATGTTTTTATATACAACCATATTATCTTTTAGGTAAAATACTGACCTAAATAATTAAAATAAGCATAAACATGAATTCGGTAATTGAGCTAAAGTTTTTTATTGAGATTTTTAGCCGAATGTTGCTTTCTGCCAAGTAATGAAAAAAGGGTGCAATTGAAATAACACAATGTTTTTATATAACACCATTTTATTTATTAGGTAAAATACTGACCTAAATAATTAAAATAAGCATGAACATACATTCGGAAATGATTATAACTTTCTTATGGGCAGTATATTATGATTTTTTAATAATAATCATAATTATAAATTTGCATTTTTTTTAAAAATATCAAATAGAAAATATTCAAAAACTCGTCAGTTGACTCCCTATATTCGGATGACGATTGCTAAACAAATTGCGATTCTATCAAATAATTTTTATATTGTTGTTATGTATAAAAGGACTTTTAATACAAACTTCACAAAAATATGGTTGTATAGAGTTCTATGATCATTCCAATTACATTAAAGATGTGATGTTTGTATTCTAGTAGGATTTTGGATCATCTTTTTTTTATCACTAATCCTTTATTAATATATTTAATTAGGGAAATTTATAACACGATATGAATGGAAATTTTTATAGAACTATGGTTATGAAATTAATTAATGAAGACAGTAATGAAAAGCTGATTGCTTATTTACGAAACTTGGGAGTGTTGAAATCAAAACTACGGTACAGCTCTTGTGACTCGTTCTTAGAAGAAAAAAAACATTTAAGCAACAGTGATCGAGTCGGTCTTCGATGTTAGGAAAAAATCTATAAGGAAAAAAAATGGATTTTCATAAGGCAAGAATCAAGATTGAGTAATTATTCTATTTCTCTTAAAAAAAAACATTTTGTATATCTTTTTTCAAATGATTACAATCAAAAGCAAATACAAGAGCTTGTTGGAATTTCTCAATCAGTTATTTGCAAACTCACAAAGAATTTAAGATCATATGTTAATATTTACATTGATAGAAACCCTGTTAAGCTTGGTGGACCTGGTGTAATAATCCAGATAGATGAATCGAAGTTTAGTTTCAATTTTAAAGCTTATCTAGGAAATGCTCCAAGGAAACCAATATGGGTTTTCGGAATCGTGTCTTCTTGATATTCAGAAATCTTGAAATACGGAAACTTTTTATTCCGAAATCTTAATGTTCGGAAATCTTGATATTCGAAAAAAAATTTTTAGATAGCTCAATGGTTATTCAATGGTTTTTATCAGAAAGAAGTACTATCGTTCCATTTATTGATGGATTTAAATTTATTAAAAATGGCTCACCAAAACAGGAAACCCATTATTAGAGATGTTCCAATCCTTCATGCAACGACACAGCCTCAACCAGAGGAAACATACTTTTGAGGCTAAAAAATAATCATAACCATCCAATTAGCTTGTTAGACAGACTTTTGGGTGAATTTAGAACCAAAATAATAAGTAATCTTGATATTAATCCCTTTATTTCATCAAAAAGGGTATATGACGACACTGTTTTATACTTTTTGGATTTTTATTCAAATAATTCTAAGAAATATTTTTAATTCCTACATACGACTCTTGTAGGAATTTTATTTACAGTGAAAAGCGTAGACATTACCCATCAACTAGCGGCAATGTTTATGACTTTAATTTTGACAATAGGTTTATAAATGCTAGGAATGGAAATCGTTTCCTGCTTGTTGATGAAAATATTGAAGGCCGTATATTAATATTTGCTATGCCCGATTTTTGTAGAAGATTTTTCAATGATGGAGTTTCAATTGAGATTCTTATGGATGGAACTTTCAAATCATCGCCTTCAGAATTTTATCAACTTTATATTGTCTATGGTAAGTTTTGCAATCAGTATTTTCCTATGTTTTATTCTTTTCTTGAAAATAAGACGACAGGTTTATATATTAGATTATTAAACCATGTTAAAGTGCTTATTAATTCGAGCAGAGAAATCATATCTCCAGTTAAAATTTTAATTGACTATGAGTTTGCTATGTTTAATGCTATTAGAACTGTATTTCCTGATTCCATTGTCAAAAGATGCTATTTCACTTTGGACAGGCTATATGGAAAAAGGTATGCTCTTTTGGTTTAAAATCTTTATACTTTATTGATCGTCAATTTACAAAGTTTATTATTTATATTTCTTCGTTGCCGTTAGTACCTCCCTCGGAATTTTTTTTGGCTTGGAATTATATTAAATCATTATATCCCACTAGAAATACTGATGTTCAAGAATTGTGTAATTATATTGAACATATCTGGCTTTCTAATAACTCTGCATTATTTAATATATCAGTATGGTCTCATTTTGATAATTATTTAGAAAGAACTAATAATGCAGCTGAAGGTTTAAATTCTAAATTATCAAGAAAACTTAATAAGTCACATCCAAATATTTATGAAGTCTTGAATGTTTTAAAACAAATTCAAGCTTTAAATGAATTGGAAGTTGATGGGCTGATGAGTGGAAATCCACCTAGAATGCAAAAAAGAGTTTATGAAAGGGCCCTTTTATCTATTATACGAATAAGACTAAGATATCTTGAAGGATTAGTTAATTTGGAAGAATTGATATAGTATATGAGCAGAGCTATAAAGATTTGCCTTACTGATTAAATTTTTATTAATTTATTATTTTAATTTTAATGTTTGAGAGTCAATGGTGCGGTGAGCACCGGAGAATCGAGTCCATTTCCTAAGTTAGTTAGTTTTGATTACTTAAAATTTCCGAATATCAAGATTTCAGAATATCAAGATTTCCGAATATTAAGATTGTACCTTTCGGAATACTGTATACAAGATTTTTTCTTGCAAAAGGATACATGGAAATCGTTTCAGATATAAAAAAAGACACATTGATGGCAATTATAAGAAGACATGTTATTCATGATTCAATAATTCATAGTGATTAATGGCTGGCTTATAAAATCTTAAATGACAACAACTATGAACACAATACGGTTTGTTACAAATACTATTTTGTAAACCTGGAAAATGGAACCCATACACAACATATTGAATCTAAACGGAACCGACAAAAGCTTAAAATCAAACGATCAAAAGGTGTTTATGGTACAAATCTGTCGTTTGTTATTGCTGGATATATATTTACTGACTTATTTCGTGAAAACGGTTTTGAAGCTATAATGGAGCATTTGCTGTCATAATTTAAAGTCTTAAGTTTTTTTAATTTTATTTGATAAGTTGAGTAATTATTAGATAAAAAAAATTATTTATTTTTATTTTAAAAATTGGAATCATATTTTTTTTTATTATGTGATAAAAAAAAAGATGATCCAATATATTTAACATAATAAGATAAAATTATTTACATTTCATTATAAAAATTTCGGCTTTAATAAAATTTAGAAAATGTTATTATTCTATGCAATAAATTTGATATATTCAACCTTTTAATTTAATTTTCTATTTTCAGATTTTAAACAAAATCTGAAAGAAATGTATAACATATCCAATAGTTTTTTTGGTTTATACACGTAATAATTTAAAAAAAATTGATTTAAATTTAAATGTTTATTGGATGACGCCAAATTTGGAAATATTAAAAAAATTATGGCATGTTGATTTAAAAATCTAAAAATACTTTTTATTTTTGCGTTTTTAAAAAAAAAATAACATTTTTAAATACATTTTTAGCAACTTTAAGATAATTTTTATATATAGACTATTTTTTATACCTAATATAATAAGATCTTTATCATAATTAATAAACTTAGATTTTATAACATATCAAAGTTGGATTATTATGAAACCAAATTTAAGCTTCATTATAAAATCTTAGATAGAACCTGAATTCATATCTTTTGTATTAAGTTTTCGCTATTGAGTGTGCAAATCTAATACAGAGAAAGTTACTCGAATGAAGAAATTTGATTTTGATGCTCTTGTGATATACTTTTTAAAAAAAAGTACAATAATCTTAAAGCGTTTATATGAGAACATCTTGATAAGAATTATCCTAAATTTATTACCTAGAAAATATTGATTCATAATTTGATTTTGGTGAAACAATATTGAAAAATATTTAATATTTTTTACTAAAAATTAGTTAAAAGATTTTTTTAAATTTAATCAACGTCATTAAATTTAGTTAGTATATTTGGTAACAGTATTTTAAAAGTTATCAGTAAAAAACTGAAATCCATTTGATTTTTTAATTTTTAAATTAATATTCTACATAAAACAACTTTTATTATTAATTTTGATGCTAATATTTGAAATAATAATCGTCTGTGACATTTGGGTATTGGCTTATGATTTTTTATATTAACATTTAAGTTGAATTAAATTGATATTTCATATTAAATAGCATAGGAATGCATTCTGAAACGCAAAAAGTATGATTGTAAAGTTTATTAAGATTTCTAGTTCAGTAAAATCATAGGCATAAAGTTAAAAATAACAATTAACAACATCTTTACTACTAGATTACTTTTCGTACCTAAAAAAAGGTTTATTTTATGTTAAAAACGGTTTCCGTTGCAGAATACAAATTAAACTAACTAGAATATTATACTCAAATGACAGTGTAAAATATTATATTGACTAATTTCAATTTAAAAAATTTATCCTCATATTTTACGGAAATAGTCTGCAACAAAGATGAAGATATTCACTTTTTTCAACATTAATACAAAACGCTATAATGCAAGTAAAAGTAATTTTAAAATTCAATTATAAATACATTCAAAAAAAAAGAAAAAATTTATATTTCTTTCCAATATTTCAATTAATTAAAAAAAAGTTATAGTATCAAAAATTCATTCATCAACATAGTTATTTAAATCATAATTTCATGAATCATTGAAAACTTTTACGTATTAATGTTTGTTTAAATGAGAGTATCTTATTTTAACAGTCGCACATTTTTTTAATTCATAAAAATTTTAAAAACTTCTGTTTGGAAATACATTTGTTAAGAGTTTCTTCAACTTTAAACTAAAAGCGAATAATTTTAAATTTTCATCTTTTTATTAATATTTAACTAGATATCCAATTTGATTTGAATTATAGTAGCTAGTTTTATAAATTTAATAAAGTATCCTTATTTATTTTTCCTAAGTCTAGATGGATGCTTTTAATTTTAATTTCATCAAGTTTAAATTTTATTGGAAAAGTTAAAATTATATATTACCAATAAACGAAGTATCTTATCTAACCACTATTTAATTTTTTTCTTAAAATCATTGTTTAGTTGAATAAAGTTAAATTTTAAATTATTATTTAACTAAAAAAAATAATTTTTATTACATAATAATTTAGTAAATAAACTTAATACATTTATCTGTAAAGATGAAAATATTTTCTTTAACTGGAAATTATTGATGATATGGTGTAAAATATTTTTGCTGAAATAATGAGGTTAAGGATTCCAATTTTTATTTATATTTTGTTCTTATTTTTTGGTAAATAGACATTCTTAATTATTAAGTAATTACCTTGCTTTTTTACAGAGATATAAAAACTAAAAGTAAACAGGAAGATAAAGTAATATACAAGAATGTTTCATATGGTTTATTATTTATCGCTATAAATTCCAACCCAAATAACTTTGAAACTAGGTTATTAATTTTTAATATTTTAGAGAATTAATTAGGAAAAAAGCAGGCCCCAATAATCTTAACTTATTAGGTTTCTATAGTGAATACAAAATAACATTCCCAATTATAATTAGCAATCATACAGATTCATATTTATTAGGAAAGTTGAAAGTTGAAAATGAAATTTTTAAAGATACTATTTTATTTAATAGTAAGGAGGAAAAATATTATAGTTTTGGATCAAAAGTTTTAAATTTATATGAGTATATATATTTTTTATATCCCCCATTTAAATATATATTAACAACTAAAGATGATTGTCTTATAAATATAAGGGATATATTAGAATATACTATAACAAACAAAATAAATGAATCATACGTAGAGAACAAGTATATAATTATTTAAAAAATAGTGATTATAGTAAATCTATTTCAACAAATGATGAATTATATGATGATTTTAATGTGACTTCATTTTTTCATCATTCAAATGAATCTGAGTACCTTATTCCTAGAAATATTTTGGAATGTATTATAAAAAATCTTTCAAAGATTCAAATTTTCTTAGATAATGATGAATATCTTGGGATTGTGTCTAGATTATGTAAAATAAGAGTTAAAGCAGACTATAAGTTTACAACAACTTGTATTAATGAAAGAAACTGTACTGATACATGTAATGATAAACAAGTTATTATAATCGCATAATATAATGGATGTGTTTATAAACTTTATAAAATAAGTTAAAAAAGAAAATACCTATAAAAAATGTTAAAATTTATGAAAAAGTAATGATTTTATCATTTCTTATTGATCCACATATTAAATATTTAAAACTTTTTTAGTTCAATTTTTTTAATAATATTTGTGTATGATGTAGTTTAGGGTCTGATTTTATAAAATAATGAGATTTAATTAATTTAGAAAAGTAAGGCTTTTATTATATAACTGGTCGTAAATAATTATTTTAATTATAATAAAAATAATGTAATAAAATTTATAAACTTTTTAGAAAAAATGAGCTTATATCTACAATTTTTAAATTAAAATTTTGGATCAGAATTTAACTATTTAAATAAAAATATCTGTGAGTCCTGAAATGACTCTAAATAATACAATGTCGATAGAACCTATGATTATGGTAGAAGTAAAAATTCAGATGGCTTTTATAAGACAACTTAGAAATTTAAAAAGAATTATTTTATATACACACTGTTTGACTTGGATGGGGGAGGTAAAACGTAACAAAATAAAAGACCAGAAATTTTTTAAATGTTTGAATAGCCAATGCTCGAAATATAAATTACAAAAAGCATATAAAGTAGATAATTTTTGGAGTCGATTGATATTTCGTTGAGGAAGTTCTACAGATTTTCTGGAAATTTTTGCATGAAATACAATGCGTAGACGCATTTAATGAGCTGGATTGTTGCAAAAATTCTTTTAATAATATTTTTTAAATTAAGAACTCCCTTCAAAAGATTCTATGTTGATAACCCATTACTTCTAGGAGGGGAAGGTTGCATTATCAATCTCGATTAAACATAATTCAAGCACAAGACGAAATACCATCGAGGCAGGGATACTAACAACGAATTCTGGGTCCTCGGTATATGAGACATCAGCTTTGTTACCGCAAGAGAAGTTATGAAACTGGTCGATGCCAGAGATTCGAGAACCCTACTATCTATAATCGAACAAATTGTTCGGGAAAACTCCATCGTTCATTCAGATTCTTGGACATCCTATAATGGGATACAAAATTTAAACCTAATTCACGGAGTTTTAAATCATCGTTTGCATTTTGTAGAACCAATTACTGGTGTTCATACGTAATTCATTGAATAGTTTTGGAATAAAAAAAAATTAAGGCAGAAGAAAATAAAAGGAATAGATGGAAACGTTATTGAGGAATATCATTTTTATTTTATTTGATGGGATCATGTTTGTATCAAAAATTATTAAGTGATTAACTTAATAAACAGGCATTATTAATAAATGATTTTTTTTAAATTTTAATTTTCCATATATTTTATAAAAATTAAGGGGGACATTTTAATCTGATTAAAAAATGTTTTTATTGTAATTATTATGAATTTATTCTAAATTCTAAATTAAAAAAAATTATTTTCTAAATTAAATATTTTAGAATTATGTTGAAAAAGAAATTTTAAAATATAAGTTTTTTTAGTTTAAAAATAAACATTTAATTATAAATAATTTTTTATAAATTTTAATATAAAAAATTATGATTTAAATGATGTATTATATAATTATTTAAAAAAGATTGTAATTTTTATAGTTAAAAAAAATGGTTTAGGTATACTTTGGGGGTATAGATAATAAATTAAAAATAAAAAAAAATATAAAATTATAAGTAAATAATTAAATAATCAAAATTTAAACTAACCTGATTTTAAATAAATTATAAAATAATTGACAAATTAAAATAATTATATATGTGGTAGACTGCTTTAAATCAATTTATTTAATCCGTATCGAATCTGTATAAATTAAATAAAGTCTGTAAACGTTGAGTGCTGTTTCTTGAATTATATAACCTTTCAAACAAACTTTTTGAGATAAATGTCGATGTTTTCTAAATTTGCAAAGTCGGGAATTTTGCTTTTAAGCTTACTCCACAACCTTTCATTGGTATTAGTATGTATTTTTGGATTCTGTGAGTCTACAAAGCCTTCGGTGTGTTTAACAACAAAATTTAAATGTCCTAATGAACTTAGATCGACGTGTCCCCTCCATACATCTGTTATAACTCTAGTGTTGATTTCTACATTTCTTAACATAAATTTATTGATTGCATTCCTTTTTCTCCTACGTGTAACGAAAAAAGCACATTCTTTTGTTTCACGGCACAATTCAAAATGACCCATATTGACTGCTTTTTAAGAATCCGCCCCTGCATATATTTGTGCGTGTAAATTTTAAATTCATCTAGTTCTACAGTATATCCGCAGCCTCCTATTTTGTGAAAATATAAATTGCTGTAAGATTTGCATATCTTGCTCCTAAATTTCTTGAAGTATGATATTGCAGTTTTCTTTGAAATTTGAAGATTTTCAGTTACTTCAAGAAGCGTTTTATCTTGTACAAAACAAGCGAAAAGATGCAAAACTTTTGAGATGGGCAAGTGTGTTCCATAAAAGATCGTTTCGGTAAACAAACTTTTTTTAAACTTACATCCTTTAGAACAACACCTAAACTCACCTTTGGTGTTATGTCTTATTTTTGAGTTTTCTAAAACAATTGATCCTCCGCACAAATCACAAAAGGAGGTGATGGGTTGATTATCCCAAGTTCTACTGCAAGATTATAACTTGATTCTGGCGTAACTGTTTTTTCTATAACTTCAAACACCGTATACATTTCCTTAAATGGCGGTGAGTTTTTTTTTAAATTATATATTATTAAATTTAATTTTTCAGTAATTTTATAATTTATTTAAAATCTGGTCATCTTTACTTGTAATTATTTATTTGTTAATTTAAATATTTTTTTATCTTTTAATTTATTTATTTTTAATTTATTATTCATACCCCCTAAAATCTATACCTTTACCAAAATAAATTTTTCAAGTGAAAAATAAGTTATCTTTTATTATAATATAAATTTAGAATTTAAATAATGTACTATATAATTATTTAAAAAAAATAGAATATAATTCATATACTATATAATTATTTAAAAAAATTAGAATTTAATTCATATACTATATAATTATTAAAAAAAATTAGAATTTAATTCATATACTATATAATTATTTAAAAAAATTAGAATTTAAATAATGTACTGTATAATTATTTAAAAAAAAATTAGAATTTATTTAATATACTATATAATTATTTAAAAAAATTAGAATTTAATTCATATACTATATAATTATTTAAAAAAATTATAATCTAAATTTGTATTATATAATTATTTAAAAAAATTAGAATTTAATTCATATACTATATAATTATTTAAAAAAAATTAGAAATTAATTCATATACTATATAATTATTTAAAAAAATTTAAATTTTAATGATGTATTATATAATTATCTAGAAAAATTAGAATTTAAATCATGTACTATATAATTATTTAAAAAAATTAGAATTTTATTCATATACTATATAATTATTAAAAAAAATTAGAATTTAATTCATATACTATATAATTATTAAAAAAAAATTAGAATTTAATTCATATACTATATAATTATTTAAAAATTTAAAAATTTAAATGATGTATTATATAATTATCTAGAAAAATTAGAATTTAATTCATATACAGTAAACCCTCTGTACTTTTCGTTTTATTGTTTCGTGAAAAAAACCGTAAATTATAGAGAAACGAAAAGTATAGAATTTGAAATTTTACTTTTTTATTTAAAACTTCAACATCCCCTCCATTTTCTTGCCTCTTTTCTTGATCTTGTGATCCACTTTTTTAATCATTGCTTTGGCTTTTATATTGAAGTA
>CAKKLC010006935.1:14995-30267 GCA_918559645.1 Ceratonova shasta | reverse complement strand
AATTCAAATTTTTATTAGAAATAATAAATTTTATTATAGTCGAAAACAAATATTTAATAAAATGAAATAATTCGCAATTCCTTTAATAAAAATACAATATAAATTCCAAGATAATCGAAAAGAAAAGATGTAATAATTTTATATAGAATAAATATAATAAAAATTAATAATAAATTATATTAATTCAAATTTTTATTAGAAATAATAAATTTTATTATAGTCGAAAACAAATATTTAATAAAATGAAATAATTAGCAGTTTCTATTAAAAACAACATAAATTGCAAGATAATCGAAAAGAAAAAATGTAATAATTTGTTATTTAGAAAAAATTGAATATAAATAAATAATAGAATTATATTAATTCAAATTTATATTAGAAATAATAAATTTAATAATATACCAAAAACAAATATTTAATAAAATGAAATAATTCGCAATTATTATTGAAAACAATATTAAATTGCAAGATATACGAAAAGAAAAATTTAATAATTTTATATAGAATAAATATAATAAAAATTAATAATAAATTATATTAATTCAAATTTATATTAGAAATAATAAAATTCATAATAGACGAAAAACAAATATATAATAAAATGAAATAATTCGCAATTTCTATTAAAAAAACAATATTAAATTGCAAGATAATCAAAAAAATGTAATAATTTTTTATATAGAATAAATATAATATAAATTCATAATATACGAAAAACAAATATATAATAAAATGAAATAATTCGCAATTTCTATTAAAAACAATATGAATTGCAAGATAATCGAAAAGAAAAATTTAATAATTTTATATAGAATAAATATAATATAAATTAATAATAAATTATATTAATTCAAATTTATATTAGTAATAAAAATAATTTCATTATAGTCGAAAAACAAATATATAATAAAAAAAAATAATTCGCAATTTCTATTAAAAACAATATTAAATTGCAAGATAATCGAAAAGAAAAATTTAATATTTTTTTTAATTTTTATATCTAAAATAATATTAAAATTAAAGATGATAAAATAAAACCTTCTCAATTAAAATAAAATATAATAATTTCCATTTTTAAGTTAAATATTCTATTTCTTTATTTTTATAACAAAGTTTATGAATATAGATATTTTCTATTTTATAATAAATAAAATGGCTTAAAAAATATTTAAATTAATTACCTCACTCCAATTTTTTTATTACATAAATGACAATTTGTTTTTTCATTTATTAGAATTAAATCATTATTTTTTTCTCCATTTATTTTCATTTGTAATAAACTAAAATATATATTTTTCTTGAAAAGATTATTTTCAAATTCAATATCTAGCTTATTTACTATTTTCATATAACAATTCAAATTATTATTTGGTAATGATTCTATCAACTATAGATGTTGAAATTATTTAATAACCTTTTTTGATTTTTTAATATCTAATATTGATATAATTGAGGTTTTTATTTTATTATAATAATTTTTCGCATTTTCTAATGAAAAGTTAATTTTTAAGAAATTATAATACCCTTTAATTGCTGATTTTTTATCAATTTTAATTTTTGTTATGAAATGTTGCTTACAAAATCTAAATATTATAATCAAATACTCCAATGCTCTTTTATTATCTTTCCTTGTTATTATATATTCTTTTAATGGAGTTTTTACATCATTTAATTTCGATAATAATATAAATCTAATATCTTGATATCTTTCGTGAGTTAAACCTTCATAATTAAATAAAATACGATTATCCTCCATATACTTCAAAATATTTTTAGGATCATAGTTATTTGAATTCAGTAAAAATTCTATCAATTTATCTTCATTTATAATTGTTTTAATATATATTTCATTCAATCTTTTACATTTTTCTTTCCATACAAAAATTACATAATCCTAATTAACTTAATTTATATTAACCATATATTCTTTAAAAATTAATACATCAACATTTTCTAAATAATTTGCAATTTCAAAAAGTGGAAATTCTCTTGCATTCTGACTAGTAAATAAGACTAATAATTTCTGTTTATCGTTGCGGAACAAATGACAGTTGTTGATAACAATTTCAAAATGCTCAAAGGCTAAAATAATAACTTTATATTACTTATTTTTAAAAGATATTCATAAATATATTCATTATCATTTTTAGCTTTTAAAATATCAATTGCTATATTTTTAATAATTATACCTCTATTATGTAATTTCTTAGAACTGTATAAAAGCACTAATAAATCAAAACAATTATTTTCCAATAACAACTTTTCACATTTTTCAAGAGTACAAAAATTTTCTTTCTGAGATAAGAAATTAATTAATTTGGGTCTATCTACATAAAAGTAGCAATAAAATAAAGAAGAGTCAATCAATATTAATTTTTCTTGATCATTTTTATAATTAACTCTCAACTATATATTATATAAAAATATACCTTTTTTAATAATTCTATTAAACAAATTATGGACATATTAAAATCATCACCAAATAAATAAATATCTTCTTCAAGAAGTTTCGGCTGAAATTTGATTTCTAAAAAATTAGAAACACTTGGATATAGATTCAAAATGATTAATAAATCACATTTCTCTAAATATATATGTTCTAAAGAATTTTTATATTTTCTTTTAGAAAAGAGTTCCAACGAATACAACTCATGTGTTTCGTAGTATAATCTCGACATATCTTCTTCTTTATCAACCAATATTTTAATTAAGAAAATTGATATATATGAAAGGTTTAAAGAATTCAAGCTATAAATAGTGGATTTCAAATCATTAATATGTACTTTATAAATGTTATTTGATATTAAGAAAAATATTTTATCATAATTATATACGTATTGGTCTTTACATGAAAAAATGGTTGACTTGTTAATTATTGATAATTCCATCAAATGAACTAATTTGTAATTAACACTTTCTTTATCACACAAGAACATTTCGATGCCTTTTTTGTTTACAATACCATATATGAAAGGATAGATATAAACTATTTTTAAATATAATTTACCTACTGAGTTCAACATTCCACTAAACTTTATTTTTCCTATCTTTCTTATGTTTTCATAATAATCTAAATAGAAAAAATGTGTAAATGGTCCATCTGTTAGAAACAAAATTATATCATAATAATTTTCATTCAATATATTTTTTAAATGATTATAAAATTCTGTATTAAGAAAAGGAGCGACTTTATTTCTTGAATTAAATGGATAAATAAACATCTTAGGAGGTTCAGAATAATCCAAATCTAAAATATCAAAAATTTTGCCGGTTTTTGTCTAATTTTATCAAGTTTTATGATACCCAGATAAAATAATAGTTTTTTCTAGTAGCGATGCATAGTATATTTGTTCTCAAATATTCAATTAATAAAGGATTTTCAATCATCTTCAATTCTTTATTGCTTTTATATATTTCAGGAATATTTAATTTGTAAAACTAATAAATTAAGACTTTTTACATATAAAGTTTTTTTAAATATAGTAACAATTTGAAAGTTATTTGGTTCTACTATAGAAATATTATAATATTTACAAAAGATTCCTTTCTAAAAATAAATAAAAATTACTATTCTCCGATTTGAATTAAAAAAATCTACCAGATTATTATTTGGGAATCTGTTAATTAATTGAAAATTTGTTGATGAATATATACAAATAGTTTTAGTTGCATCTAGAGTGAGGAATATATTTAATTTTAAAACAACATGAATCTAAGATTATTAACTATTTACTTGACAAATTTCAATCTTACTGAAGTTTTCAATAAATTTTATTAAATTATAGTTTTCATAATTATTAAAATGATAAATAACTAAAGATTTGTTTGAAGATATTAGGTATAAATATTTCTTATCAAAATCATTACATAATATTTTGGATTTACCATTAAAATTAACAATTTCTGAAACTTTAAAATTCTCCATTTAAGGATTATAATAATCTTGAATAAGACTAATGAGATTTATGTATGTTTTTAAAAAATTAAACTTATATTTTTATAATATTTACTAAAAAGTTTATACCTTAATTAATATTATTTAATATTTTCTTATTTAAGATTCCTTTCTAGGTTGGGTTAACTTAAAGACAATTATTATTGGGATTCTTGTATTAATGATCAATTACCTTATATAACAATTTTTAGATTATTAATAATCAGAAGAAATTTTTTTTAAAATAAAAACATTAAAAAAAAACTATTATCTTCTTAACAAATTATTTTTAATGATCATAACATTTTAGTTATAATAAATTTTAAAATAAAAATTTTAATAAGATGAAATGAAATCAGAATATGTATATATTTTATTACTATTCCAATTAAAATTTTTATAACGGGTAGTAAATATATTCAGATTTATTAAATTTAGATTTCAGTTTTCAGAATTATTAATTATGATATTATTTCTTTTTAAATTAACTTTATAATACTTTTCGAATTTAAATTTTAAAACGTTAAAATTTATATTACTTTATTAAAAAGACATTTATTAATGAAAGAACAAAAATCAAATATAGAAATTTGAGAAAGCTAAATATTAATTTTTGAAGAATTACTTGTTTACATTAACTAATTTTAGAATTCTATAAAGAGCTGAGTAAAATGGAACTCTAAAATTATTTTTTTCAAAAGGTCTATTAGACTATTTTTTTGAATATTTATAACTTTTAATAGAAGTATATATATTTCTACAAAGTTATCTTAACAGTAAAATTATTATGAAGATTTAAAAGTTACTAAATTAGGATTTATTATCAATATAAAATTTAACTAAAATTATCAGGAATTTTAAGTAGAAGATATTATGTTCTATGAAGAAAACATAATTTTTATTTTAATTACGGATATGAAAAATAAATAAACTTCGATATATGATTTAATAAAATAAATGAATGAATCAATAAAAATTGTTTATAGATTTTGTTATGTCCAAAATTAATCATCTCATTTCATATTTAATTAAATATCAATGTAAGCTTAAATAAATTACATTATGATATTAGCAATCGTAAAAATCGTAATATTTGCGGCTGAAGTCTTGAAAATATTCATTAATATTGGGTATATTATGTTGTTTATATGAAGCTTTTCACTGTGAAAAATGGATTAAAGATGCATAATAAAAATTTTGAAAAGAAAAAAAGAAATTTAATCACACAATTATGAATTTTAGATTCATAATTATGCTATTAACTTTACTTTAGGAAGAAAATAAAAAAGTAAAATGATACAATGCAAAAAAATAGAAATTTAATTACTCAATTATGAATTTTAGATTCATAGTTATGCTATTAACTTTACTACAGGAAGGAAGTAAAAAAGTAGATTGAGCCAAAACAAAAAAACAGAAATTATTTAAAAAGAAATATTTGAATATTAACATTAAGTCAGTCATGAAAGAATTATTTTAAATTTATTTTAATAAAGACTGAATTATATTACTATTGAAGTCATAACAATACTACAAATTTTCTTAAATATTTATATTACTCAAAGAATATTTACAATATTAAAATTTATAATATTGTTTTATGCTTAGTTATCATAAATCTATTATAATTATTAATTATGATATTCTAAACTTCATTTTCCTACTACCCTAAAGTTCCGTGCATAACGAGCGCGTTCTACAAAAAAAAAATCTATAATTTTATAAAAATAAATGATGCGCGTTATAAGTGGATATTATTTAATAATCTTTACTTTCAGACTCAGAAACCAACGAATTCAGTAGATACAAAAATTCTTTTGGTAGATTCGATCTTTCTTTTTCCTAATAGATTCCAAATGAATAGTTGTACCAGCACTTTGGATGTCAGTAATAATACCCGTAGCTTTGAATCCGTTTAAAATACATTTGGCTGTGATCGAGTCCCATGCTTTCACGATCCATTCGTAAACAAGAGAATATAATGCGCGGTTCATCTTATCCCCCTTTGTAAATGTATGGTAACCTTCAATCATCTAAGATTCCTATTCGTTGCGTACCTTGGATTTAAAACTCTTGTTTACTGATAAATTTCAGAGACTTATGTTCAGATGTAAGTCCAGCGTGAATGACAAATATAGTGGAATGTCGGCCAGCAGTTTTTTTAAAAGTTTCTGTAATATGCGATGTCGCTGAGTCATAAACCAAAAGTGATCTCGGCTTAAAAAACAATCCCGGCATTTTTCCCTAAATAATAATTGACCATTTCCGTAGCATTACTTGGTCCATCCAACCCGCTTGATTGGCCCTGATAAATATGCCAGCCGGAAATTTTTCCTTTAGAATAGTCTTCCGTTTAAAAATCACCATTGATGGCAGTTTTTTTTTACGTCACCTGTTATCGCCAAAACAACAGTGAAGTTGAATTTTTCAGCACCACAAGTTACAATTTTTACATCTTCTGTTCCCTTGCTTTCGACTGTAAAATTGCTAAGGAAATCGAAGCTCATGGATACCTCGTCCATATTACCTATTTGTGAGTGCTGCACACCAATACTATCTTTTAAAACAATTTCTTTAAATACTGCCATCTTTTCTTCCCAATTTTTGATAAGCTTTTGACCCACTGATGTTACCGCGTGGATAGAAAAGTTATTTCTATGCATAAAGCGATTACACCATCTATTACTCGCTTTAAAATTGGTAATTTCCAATTTTATTGGCACAGAACATGCCTTGAGTTTTATTGAAGTTGTAGAAACTCGCCTACGCTGGCTCCTCAAATCCTCTATCCATATTTTCAAATCATCTTCAAGCTTTGGCTAATGCGATTTAACGCATCTTCTAGCTCTTTGGGACATCTCATGGATTTTAGCACCATTTCGTGTTTCCCAACTCTCGCACATTGCTTTCACAGACACAAAATCTTCTTGCCGCCTCCCGATTGCTGATTATCTTTGCAAATTCAATTACATTAAACTTCCTTGAAACAGAGTATGAATTTCTTCGTTTTTTCTTGTGTGTTACGTCCTTAAAGGGGTAAATAAAAAACAATACTGCGCGTTATATAATGAAAAAATCTCTCGGAAGATTGAAGAGAGTGCGCGTTATACGTGGGTGCGTTTTTTACACGGAACTTTAAGGTACTATATTTTATAGAAGATAAAAACTTGCAATCTAATATTATAATTAAAATTATGCCCTTTATTTAATAAACCAATAAATTAAAAATATTTTTATTTGTGAAATTTTAAAAATTTTTTATTAGTTCAGGAGATATTTTATCCACGAGGTATTTCTAAATCCTTTTAATAATTCAATACACATAAAATTATAGATTATTAGTGATGTTGGGAGAAAGATTTTTTCTTTATATGGAATATAAATAAATATAATAAAAGGTTTAAAAGTCATAGATTTTTAAAAGGATGTTTTTTAGAAATCTGATTTACTAAAATATACTTAATTAATATGTTACATACTCTGGACGTTTAAAAATATTTTTTTAACTATTATTAGTTTTATATGTAACATTCACTACTTTTTAGGAAAAACTACCTGAATAGTAAAAAAATTATTCTCAACTTAGATTAAACAATTTTTTTTTAATTTCTCAAATAGTTTTATTAATTATCATGTTCAAATGAATCTTCACAATATACCTTAGTATGGAGAATAAAAATCTTTTAAATTTAGAAGATTACGTTGAATGACATTAAATATTTACTTCATTGTAAAAAAATAAAGATAAACATCAACTTAATTCGTAACTAGTTATGAAATTACCTATAAATCATTCTTATAAACGAGAAATTATTTCTTCACTAAAATACAAATTAAATGAAATAAGTTAATAATTACATTCAAATAGATAATTTTTGTGACTGATTTTTTTCCTATGGATCATCTAATTAAAAAAGCAGACAAATTTTCTGTTTTTTTTCATTCAAATTTAACATCATTTTTTTTAATAATTATTACATCATACTTCAACCTAAAAATATGTATAAAATTGTTAATAAGATGAAAAATTTCTAAATTTATTAGTCTTTCATTAGTTCTTAATAAATTTAAAGATTTAATGGTTAAAATACGATTTCTATTTTGGGTTAGAATACGAAAAGTGACTGAAGATATTCAGATATGTTAAAAATCTGAAAAATATGGTCAAAACATAAAAATCAGTATCTTATAAATTCAACAAACATATTTTATTTAGTTTTTAGCAATAGTTTAATATAGGCAGAATAATAAAATTTTCTTATATTTTTAACAGTTTATCTTAAAAATAATAATATTTTTATAAATTATTTTTGAAATTATAAATGGATAAATTTGAAGATTTAAATTAACAAAGAAAATATTAGATACTTTAAATGCATGAATACTACAAATACTTAACAAATTTAAATATTTTTTTTGTTTTAGATATAAATTAATTGTTTTGTTTAGAACCTTTGGATGATAATTTAAATGATTTTTTCATACATTTTATTTTAAATCTATTACTTGTTATCAAAATTATATGAACTATGGTAATCTAATAAGAAAAGCCTTCTACCCCAATATGCAACGGTATGTTTTCAAACAAGCGAAATTATTTTAATTTTGATTTCTCTAATATTTATTACTAGCGTATTTCTAGATTTAAATTTTGTCAGTATCCCAATAATTTTGTATAAAATCCTAAATAATGTTCCAGAATAAGATTTATATTGTTTCCTTATAACAAAATGATTCATATAGTTGAAATATAGTTCCAAGTGTGCAAAAACGATTTTTCAAATAAAGATTTTTATTTTATGATTATCCTTTTCATAACATTCATTCTTTTTAGGTGTTACACTGATAACTTGGATTATACAGCAGAAACATTAGATATTAAAAAAAAACATATGATTATAGCGTTTTTTTATAGAATTTAAGTAAAAAAAAGTTGATAAAAAATGGTTTACATAAAGTCCATAAATTTCAAACACATAAATGTCCTATTTTTAAAATTTTCTTATAGTTTTACAACTTATAAAATTTAAAGTAATATTAATAAAGGATACTTTTCATTCATTAGATGTTTCAAAAAATATAATTATCTATTTAATCTATCTGAAATTTTTTTGTATTATATTAAAACTCTTTACTGACCATTTTCTACAAATGGCTATAAAATTCAATTGAAGTTTTAAAAATTTTCGTTTAATTGTTGATTATACTAATCTAGAGAGTAATTTATTCTTGATCCATAATCTTTTTTATCATGAATATTCAAAATAGATGGTCAAAACTTTGCAATGAATTATTTAAAAACGAATGGTTACAATTATCATTGTAAACCCTACTAATGAAATTAAAGTAACATTACTTTTCTTTTATAAAAATTAAATTTAACAATCTTATATTATTAAGTATTTTTGATTTAATAACAACAGATATTTTTATTTAATTTATTTGTTTGCGTTGATATTAACATTCAATAAAAGCTCTTTTTACGATTTATTTATTAAATAAATTTTATAAATAAGACTTTCTAATATGATGTAATATATTTTATCTTGTTTAATTATAAATCAATTAATTTAATGCATGTAATTATTAATTACTAAACAAAATATACATGGAATTAATTTTTTGGTAGGCTCAACAATCAAAATAATAATTATGCTATCTGAAAATATTATAGAAAAATCTTTAAAAGTCAAATCGATGAATTAGTCAAAATTGAAACGTGAAAAACCAAAAGTTTTATTTGAATCTCATTTAATTATTATTTGATAGTCTGTAAATTTTTATTATCCAAATGGTCTTAAGAATTGATTATCATTTTCTTTATATTGGATTTTGAGGATTATTATATATTCATTTGTAAAGATTTTAAAAGACCCCTGATTCTTTAACATTTTTTTTTTACAATTTTATAGGTATTATATATAGCATATCTTGATTTATTTCCCGGTAATAGTATTAAAAGAGTTATAGATATAACATTCAATCTTGGAGTGAATTCTTAAATTTCTCTTTTACACAATTCATTATAACTTTTTTGGGGGATGATATCAAATGTAGCGAAAATTTTTATATTTTAAACTAATCGCACTAAGAATTTTATTATAAGTTTAATTCGCTAATTAATTACGATAATAATATTAACTATGAGTGCAACAGAAATTAATCTAGAACATTAATTTTATCTATTCCCGTATAAGTTATTTCAATTAAAAATATATTTATTATATTTCATGATTTAGGTCAATTTTAATGAAGTATACCTTTTGAATATAAGCAGGTATAAATTAATCATTTTTTATAATTTCTAAATTTTCATAAAAATTATCATATAGAATTTTAAAATTTATAAAAATTATATTTATGAATAGATAAATTCATTTTAACTCAATAAAAAAAATAGTTCTTATACGTTTGGCTCCACATTACCCGTACTTGAATGACATATATAAAACAGTAGAGCAGTGTCACCTATATATGTGAGATGCTGTTCTTGTTCATGTTAAAATTAGGTTTTTCGATTGATTTATGAAAACAAATTAAATGGTATAAACACTGAAGTATGAATATAGAATAAAAAGTATAAAAATAAAAAAAAATATACAAATTATATTCTACTTTTTATTAATTTTTATTTAAAATAATATTATAAATCATTACTCTATGTATGCATACATTATAATATACGTTTATAAATATCTTACTCTATATATGTATCATTATTAGGGCAACCCAATGCAATTTTTGAAAATTAGTAACTTGTTTTTATCTTAATAATTTTTCTTACCCATATGTCATTTCATTCAAAATTGACAACTTCCAAAGAATCAATATACGTTAAACTATATAAAGGTGAATTCATCACAGGGCCTAATTTTTCTATATTGTGTTCTTTGTAATAAGGATATAGATTGCACTCGTAAATCAATGGTTATAAAACACAGGGAAAGTCAAAAACACCGGGACTGGATTTGGGTTAGGAAACTACAAAGATAATTCAAATCAATCATTTTTTACTGGTACAAATTTCAATTTTACAGATTAAGTATTCCATACATTTTTATCTTCCAATATTCCATTATACAAATTGAAAAATTTAATTCTCAAAGCCTTTATAACAAAAAAAACAATCAAACGATATCTGAATGATTTGCAAGAAGTTATGTCGACAAATTATTAATTAAGCAAAGTTTTAAAAGAATAAAATATACACAAGAGAATAAAATACTTTTTGTTGCTGATGTAACTAAAATAAAAAAGCAAAAGAATTTTTTATGTCCTTCTGGGACAATCAATACTCCTTCGAAAATAATGTTTTTGATTGTGTTAAGTTAGAAAAAAATATAAACTCAGTTATTATTAAAAACAAATAGAATAAGCATTAGAAAGAATAAATAACCCCATAGATAATGCAAGTATTATAATAAAAGTTTGAGTATCATATTGCATGTAGGGTTCAAACGAAATAAAAAAAATATTATTGCCGGTCATTGCCTCTACCATTTTACACATAATTGTGCCATTAAGCTTAAGGCTAATTATAAAAAAATTTATACTCTTATTAGAACGTTTAAAATACTGACACATAAAAACAAATTTTTATTATCCCGAATTGTGGATACAAATAAATCATCATCTATTATAATTACAAGATGGTCAAGCTGGCTTAAAGCTGCCATATACCATTCAGGTAACCTCCCGGTGTGATAAAAATATTCAATAGTTTAAAGTAAAAATATATTATTTCAGAAAGAATATGATGCTTTGAATAATACGTCAATTAAAAAGAATCTGATAACAATAAAAACATCATATTCGTTTTTGATTAATATTTTTGAAGTATCTGATTTAAAAAAATAAACTCCGAATATGATTTAATTGACAGTATAATAATCCCAGAAGGTCCTATTGAAATAATGATGTATAAAAAAGACTGCATGGATAAAAAGGCACTAAATTCACTTTAAAGCTAGGGAATGAGTATATCTCTCAAAGGGATTATACTTACATAAATAACTGTCCACCTAGATCGATTACAGTCGAACAAAGTTCTTCCATATTGAGAATTATAAGCTAAAGATCGAAAATTCAATGGCCAGAATATTGTTAAATATTTTTCTATTTATTTTAATTCTTACCCTTATGCAATAAAGACACGAGTTTTTATTATATTTAAGAGACCAATAATTAAAAAAATCGTATGAGTTTAACACATTTGCAACTTTTTAATTTTTTTTGCAACTTTTCAAGAATTTGATGCAACTTTTGAGTTCATTACTCATTATTGTCAATTGTTTTTAAAGAAGAGAGTGATAAGGAAAAAGTGAAACTATGATTATGAACTATAAAAGATTTACGAACGTAATAATAAAAAAAATAAATCTTTTGTTTTATAATTAAATAATAAAGAGAAAATCAGAATATCTACTTTGCTTAGATAATCGTTAAAACAGTCTAAGCACATCTATCTCGGTTTTTGAGAATTCAAGCAATATCATGTCGTTTTTATTAACATTATTCCTCGCCTGTTGACGTTCGAGAATTTTTATCTTCTTTTGGTAACACAGAACGCACATCCTTCTTATAAGCTTGTCCTTCTGATTCTTCCTAATCTCCAAGTCGAAAGACAGTTTCCTCCTTTTTTCTTTAAAAGTGCCAAGCACCAACATTTTTAAATACAAACATTCTGTGACTGAAAATTCTCGGAATTTTTTTATCTCCAGTTTTTTATGTAGCTTTATGATACACTATGTGTGCATTTATAATTGTTGTCCATTAATTAATTAAAATGCTGATTTTCGATATCGTTTAACACTTCTTCGTATGTTCGTTGCATATGACACCATTTGGTTGCTTTTTTAATGTAAAATTTTCCAATATTTTAAACCATTATTGCCAAAAGGTTCATTTTCAGAATACGACAGCAATGTGTAGAATTCTAGCTTAAAGTCATGATAGGAGAATATTTTTTTGATAAGATTCTGTCATCGCAAACATCTCTCCATTTTAGTTCTAAAATTCTATTATGATCTTTTCGTGCCATCATTTCATCTCTTTTCAACAAGTACGACATTACAAAACTTTATATATTTCTTTAATTATGTAGCACATTTCCGACCACATGCGTGCTAAAATTTATAAATTTAATAACTAATTGGTAACTTAAAAATTATCGACAAATAAAGTACTTTCTTCGTTATATAAATTTTCTATAAGTTCGGTGCATACATTATACGCTATCCCTAACTGCCTTTTACCTATGGTATATAGTCCAGAATATCTTTTTTGAAGATCATGTGTACCCTTAGGTGGAGCACAATTTGAATAGTTCACTACCTTAGTTATCTGACTTTTTGTTAGAATATACTGTCAAATTACTAATAATCGCTTCAATTGAAACATTATCTAGTGGATAACAATATCTTTACCTGGTAACAAGAATTCCTGATAGTTATCCGTCAGTATGTTTACAAGTTGTAAAACTTTTCTAAGTCTGTTATTTTTTACTAACTTTTCATTATTGGCAAAATGCAAGTTTGATAGCAGTAACTCAAAACGATTGGTTGACATTGTGCTACGCAATAAATGGAAATTTATATATAGAATTTGTTAACTAATATTTACTGAGCGCTATTTGTACAAGAACCATTCAAATCATCTGTCCAAACAATTTTTAAATTTCTTCGATATTTGTGAGATTCCATTTATTCTGTCTAACGTACCCAGCCAATTCAGATTTAAGTAATTTCTGCTCTTCATAACTATTAGTTTCTGTGACTAAGGAGCCTATTACTGCCCCATCCAAGAATAGTGACAGAATTTTACTGAGGCTAATGTCAGATTGCTAATCAAAAAGAAGCCCTCTTTTTACATTGAAAGGAAATAATTGTTACCTACTAGTGAACTCATTCAATTAGATATTTTATCAATAAATTATCGTATGTTAAATTATTCCTCTTCTTCGTGTACAATCATTTATTCTTAAATGTCTTCAAGATCTTTCCTTGATGATGATTCATCAATATACGATTCAGAACTTGATTAAATTCTATTTATAAATTTTCTTTTAAAAATCACTACTTTTTCATTTCTACTATTCTCACTTTCAATTATACTTTGACGCTATCCAAAAAACAATTTATGGATAAAAAAGGACTGATGTGCATCTCAATAAAAGTATGCTTCTTTACTGAATGACGGAACTGGTATAAATGTAGTTAGATTATATAGATTTAATCGAAACGCTTATCACTTTTTCTGGTAAGGGATAAGTTTTTATCGATAATCGTTTAAAAATCTTAAATAAGCTTCTTACCAGTAAGATAATTTCGGAACTAATTAATCTATCATTTCTACTAAATCGAAAGCTCAATAAATGGAGATTCTTTATAACGCACGCACCTACTCGTGATGCATTGTTCGTATTTCCGCTCAAATCCCCCTTTCCGTTCTCATGTTCCAACAGTTAAATTTGGGCCGGTCAGAAACTCAACTAAATCAAGCTTAGCTCTAAACATGTTAATAAAGAAAATTTTGTAATTAATATGATTCAGTTCAACTGTAGCCGAAAATGCTTTATTCTTTTAAAGTGTTTACAAGCTTTGTATATTTTTCTATTTTATTATAATAATATTTATATATATATATTTGTTTTTACTCAATTTAATAAGTTAATATATTTTTCTCCTTAAAAATTAAGTTGATTTTTAAGCATAAATTTACAATTAAATTCATACAATAATATAAATGTATAAAATTTATCTCTGCAAAATAAAAATAACAAGTTTTAATTAAAAAAAATATTCATACTGTTGCGATATTCCCCATGTGTCTAGTCAATAAAATATGATTAAAAAATTGGTAATAAATGATAACAATAAATTGATTATTTTTTTTAGTGTTAACCAAACAAAATATTTATCGACTATTATTCAAAATTAAAATCAAATTTTTCATTAAATAAAAGTATATTTAAAAAATGCTACTTGTAAAATATCCCCCTATTTTAAAAATTACATAATTAAATTTTTTTTAAAAAAATTTGAAAATAATTTTTTTTATTTTAAAATATTTTATTTATCAAAATGTTAAATTTCGACTTTTACACGACGACAAACAAACAATTGTATGACAAAATTAGCAACAGAAAAATATGCCCTTAATTTTACTGTTGATATAGCACTAATTCCTAGTGAAAAAACTTGCGCGTGTAAAAATTGTATGCGCATGAAAGCTCTTAATACAGGAAAAAATAATGGTTATTACTTTTGTTGTCACGCTTATGTTGAAAAAAGGAAAATTTAATTAGAAAAAATACTCTTTTTCAGAAAAGTAAATTATT
>CAKKLC010006935.1:566-11861 GCA_918559645.1 Ceratonova shasta | reverse complement strand
TTTTTTGCGATTTTTGGAGGACTTTTTTATATTGTAAGTCATGCGTCAAAGTTTTTTTTCTTCTTTATTGCGAATTCATTAAAAAAAAAAAAGAGAATTTAGTAGAAAATCAATGAGGTATTCATTTTATATAAGAAAAAATTATTTGTAATAATTTATTACTATAAATATCACTATTAACAAGATTTAAAACTGTTAAAAATGAAAAATATTAAAAAAAATAATTAAGGCAATTAATTAGTTATATGCAATTTTCTTTAGGGCCGCTAAGAAACCTCACCAAAAACTCTTCTTGTTTTGCTTTCTCCATTTATAGCACCTATGAAATCTATTAATCCCTTGGGTGTTTCTGTTGTGAGGAGGTATGAGAGTATTTAGTCCATTATTCAATCCTTTTACGGTATTAGGGCAGACGCCAGTTTCAGGATCTTTAAAGAATTATGAATTATTTACCGTTTGGTGCATTAAATGCACGTCTCCGGAGGCTGGACCATATGCTTTCTATTCTTCCGTATAAATTATAGAACCTGGTAGAACGTACCTTTTTATAACTTCTTTGAAGGTATTGGAATTTCTATTAGCCACTTCACCACACAAATATTTTTTTTTAGTCCTTTCAATGATTAATAATATAGAAGACCGATATTTAGTACATTTTGAATCCTTTTGATTAATAGACTCCTCTATTAAATATACAACGGCAGTATCTTCAGATTCAACAATACCTCTTAAACCTTTTGATAACAAACCTATATTATTTAATTATAGCATGTAAATATAATTATTTTTTAATTTTATACATGTATATACACTTTATTAAAAATTAATTAAAACTTTTTTATACATGAAAAATTATTTAAAAATAACATATTAACAACAATAAATAGCAGGGATGTAAATTGAATATTTTGGCGGGAAGCAATAAAAATGTAAATATCAATTTGTAGGAACCTCTGGATATATAATAAAAAAGAAACGATATAAGAATGAAATAGATATGTAATTATAATATGCGAATAAGAAAAAAAAAGATTTGATTAATTATTATTGGTTTTTAGCATCAAATAAGATTATTTTTCTAAACACGTTTATAACCCGAAATAACAAACTGATTTATAAAACCAGGCTAGGTTGTCATCAATACAACATATAGATAATATCCTTAAAAGGATGTATCCCTATAATAAATATCCAGGGCTATACTACACTTCATCCTTATTAAGAGTAAAATTATTAATATCAGCCATTTGTTAGCGCAAGCGTATTTGGACCCTTAAAGTGTATTATAACCTTTCAAAAATATCACTTTTAAACGTTAAATTTCAAAAATATCGCTTTTTTGTGTTAAATTTCAAAAATATCACGTTTCTGTGTTAAATTTCAAAAATATCACGATTCTGTTTTAAATTCCAGAAATATCACTTTTTTGATTTAAATTTCAAAAATATCACTTTTTTGATTTAAATTTCAAAAATATCGCTTTTTTGTGTAAAATTTCAAAAATATCGTATTTTTGTGTTAAATTTCAAAAATACAACTTTTTATTTTTTTTTGTTATTTTTATATATAAAAAATTGCTATTTTTGATAATTAAATACAACAAAGTGATTTTTTTAAATTTCCCCAATCCTTTATTGTGCAACTTTTACCAATTTGATAACTGTGGCCGAAATATGCATCTTTCTTCTGCCTAAAATATATATTTTAGCTTTCGATTTAGATGTTGTCGCCTATGTAGGAAAGAAAAATAAATTCTGATATGTTTTTTTGAAAATTTTAGGATGCCAATAAATAAAATAATAGAATTAATATACTTTAGGGTTTATAAATAATGCTCATTTAAAACAATACATCAAGAACTGCATATTTTTGAAGGCGTGTTTGTAAATCTTCGATCTTTACTAGAAGTCTGTGACAATGGGATAGAAAAGGATTTATGGTCCAATTGGTAATCTATTAACGAGTGATTAAATCCATGAATCTCTTTTTGTAAAAAGAAAAATAAATTTGGAAGACAAACACTGCAGCAATGGGTATTTTGAACATTGAAAGTGTTTAAAAGCGATGTTTATTAGTACCAGTTCAAAAAAGAAACGCAGATACTAATATCTATCATAAAGTAAGAATTTTTCCAGTTATTAAAATAATAAGCTATTTTTGGCGAGCTTACAATACAATTTGTAACTATGAATAGGAATATTTAAGAGTAAATTATTAAATTAATTTTTATTGTTGCAGAAACATTTTTTCACATACAGAATATTGAAAATATGTGGATGAGAGCAACAAAGGAGAAATAAAATTGAATGTGGAATAAAATCTGAATTTTTTATTATTATCTTGTTGAATAAACGTGTAGAGAAATTTATGTAGAAGCAGTATTTAAAAATGTTTTAAATCAAAATGCAATTGATTTATAATAATAAAGTAAAAATTTTATTTTATATTTTTGTTAATGTAATCTGTATTATAACATTTTTTTTATTAGAATTATATATTTTTTTTGTCTTATTTAATTTTAAATTTATTTCAAACTTGGGGCGCATATTGCAAAAGTACCATTATATTTAAAATGAAGTTCATGTCTTCCGTTTATATTTTTATTTACCAAAGTTTTAAATCTTCATTATATTAAAATTTTAAATGAGATCGAAATCTTATATCATATTTGCATTTATTTGAATCAAACTCAAATATAATTTTTGAAAGTTTAAATGGAATTTATCCTAAACTTAAATTGTTTCCAATATTTTTCCCAAAGAGTAACATTAGATCTACTTATTTTAATAAAGTTGCTAATAAAATTATTCCATGATAACTCTATTAATCTGATTATTATAGTTTAATTCACAAAAAAAATTATAATTTTTTCATTAATTGCAACATAATTATGTTTTCAAGTTATTATTATTCGATTATAAGTCCAAATCTAGGTTATATTTATAATGGATAGTTAGTTTTTATTAATTCTAATCACTGATACAAAATGTAATTAATTTCCTATTCCTAACAGTTAAATTCATTTTTATTTATTATTTTTAGTTGTTTCTATTATTACAAGTTCATCTTTGGCAGCTCCTCCCCTTTTCAGTGTAGAGAAATATAGGTCCTTCTAATTTAGAAAATATTCATATAATTCTTTGTAATTCATTTCAAGATTTAAATTTTACACATATTCTAATCCAATAGTAATGAAAAATACTATGCTATTATGTATAATAATGACTAATTTTATTTTTCAGAAAATTAATTTAAATTAAAATAACATTAAGATATAAATAAATAGATTTATTAAAAATTATATGTAATAGTTGAAAAAAGAAATTAGTGAACTTATAAAATTGAACCTACACCTATCCATTAATTTACAAGGTAGATATACGTTATTAAGAAAAATGTGTACATCAAAAATTAAAATTTTTTAACTTGAAAACGTGTAAATTGAAAATCTTGCAGAAAATGCATAATTTTGCTATTTAAAAGTTGTGATTTATTTCAATATTTTTAGGTGTACACAGAAATAAAAATAAAATGAATTGACAGGTTAAAATATGTAATGAACGGAAACACTGTTTTTTATTAAATTACAGTACATTGAATTGAAGAATAAAAAATAAAACCAAAGGTGTTTTATTATCCTTCATCACTGTCAGAAATTACTATTATTCTTTTTTCTGAATCAAAAGTTCAAATTCACTTTTTACACTTTAAGTTATTCTGCCGATTCAATGTTTGAAGAAGAAATATTTACATTATGAGACATGGCAATAAAATCGGTTAATTACTATTGCTTAAAATTTTTTGTAGGATCTTTGTAAACTTATTTAAATTGAGTCAATCAGGGATTTTTGTCAAATTGGAATCGTAAAGCCCTTTTAACGTTTGTGTCATTTTGTATAAAATTATTACCAAAAAATCTTCCAAATCTGAGTCTTTCCCCTATTACTTTAGCAGTAAATTTTACTGATAATAATTTCTCTTCATCAGATTTGTCAGAATCACTTTCGCATACTAAGTTAACTAAATCATCCTTACTTAGTTCTTTATCAGTCATTTACTCTGTGATATCATCATAATTAAAATCATCAAGACCTCCACCAAATGAATGCGCCATCTTTACTATCTGCGAATATTCATTATTTAACGTTGATATTGAATGTTGCTTTTTGACTACATTTGGCCACAATTGTTTCCAACAGCTATTGAGCGTTGTTTGCTTAATCGCAGTGTATGATAAGATGATATTCTTCACAAAGTATAATATTGAAAAATTTTTTTAGTCACTAATAACTGGCAAAGATTCATTGTTCTCCATTTTTTCCAAATTATATGTCAAGACTCTTTTTATATACAAAGCTTTAATAGTTGAAATTATGCCTTAGTCCAATGGTTGTAATAATGAAGTTGTATTTTTTAGTAAAAATTTTAATTCAAGGTTCTTATATTCTAGATCTTGTGGGTGACCAAGCGCATTATCATTTAACAAAAGCATTTTAAAAGACAATCCCTTTAAACTTAAATATTTTTTGGCATCTTTAATTAAACATTTATGAAACCTTTTAGTAAAAATTACAGCAGTAACCCACTCTTTCTTATTAGCCCTTCAATAAACGGGAAGATTATTGATGTTTACTTCTTTAAAGGCATTGGGCATTTTTGATTTGTTAATCACAAATGGTTTCATAATATAATATCATAATCCATTGCTTCATAAAACAATTTTAATGCAATCTTTTGCTGCTTTATGACCACTAACCGATTTTTAAAATTTTGAGACAATGTCCTTTCAGGCATTTTTTTCTATAATAACCCTGACTCATCAGCATTGAAAACCTGAACAGGGGTGTATAAATTGTCGTAAATAATTTCTGGAAAATTTGCTGGATATTCTTTGGCTGCATCTAAGTCACCAGAAGCCAGTTCACCTTTTAATTTTAAGCTGTATAAAGAATGTCTTATTTATTATCTTTTCAACCAGCCATGATTTCCAAAAAATTTGTCTTCTTTTCAGTTGAAGATAATATTAATTGGTCTACATTTTTTTCGTAAATTCGTAATACTTTATTTGATATAGCTTACGTATTAATGGGTACTTATTTTTGTGTTTGATCTACTATCCAAAGCATTAACGATTTCTCCATTTTTTCTATTGCGATATTTCTGGTATATGATGCTGTGCCCATACTTGTGATATTTCTAGCTTTAGCACTCATTAATTATGTTTTCATTTGTTCTAACAGTTCTTATTGTAGCTCCGTTCATGAATGATTTCGCAACATCTAGTAATCTATCTTGCTTTGGTATGTGATCCAAAATTTAGATTTTAGTTTTTAAAAAAGGAACTGTTATTTAAATCTTTTTTTTCATTATAAGCCTCTAATTTTTTTTAAAATTTATGATAATTTTGATTTAATTAAAGTAAAATTCAGAGCAAAAAAATGCAGAAAATTCTGGAGGGAAAATTTAAAACTTTTATTTTTTAATAAAAAAACTTATTTCTTTAATATATTTTGAATTAAATTTTATCAAAGCATAAGAGAATTCTACATAATTTTTATTGCTTAACTAATCAAAATCAACAAATTATATATAATATAAATTGTTTTTTTTTTCATTAATTTACAAATAGTAAGCAACAAATAAGAACAAAATTATACCTTTAATAAAAGAACTAGTTGTTTATATTAACAATAACTAGACTTTATAACAAAATTTTAATAATTAATTTTTATTCAGATTCACATGTTTTTTTTATTTTAATTAAACCTATTTGGTAAATTGCCATCATTTCCCTCCAAAATTTCCCGCATTTTCCCTTAATTATTTTACTTTAATCATAGCCCTTAATTTATAATAATCTATATTATTCACTCACTTGTAATTTACGAAAATGATAAATTAAATCTTTCTGAAACTGAAACATTCACTCAAAAAAATTTTTGGATCATTTAAAAAAACTGAAAATATCATAAACTTGTAATAATTAAAGAAATAAAAGTTATAAAAACAATCAATAACAGCCTTAAAAAGGCAACTTTAATTGTTCCACCTAGCATCAATTTAAAAAAACTGCCAGTTGCAAGTTTTTTTTAACTGATCCTAATTTTTTGCAGATTAAACTTTTATTTTATGCTAAGTTTTACATACAAAGTTTACGTGTGCAGCAAGTCAGCATATAAGATCCGGATTCTCCGTTAGCTGTGTACAAACTGCACGTGTTCAAACATAGTATCATTTTGTATAGTCCGACAAAAAAAAACTTATTTTGAAAACCCTGTAAAATCGATAAGGTGTAAAATAAGTACCGTGTAAATCAGAAGATAGGTGTATTTGAAAGCTATTTGTGTTTAACTTCAAGATTTTTCATATATTCTTGGAATTTCTTTCATATTTTAAGATCTAAAATGTTTTGAACATTAAAAATGATCTGATATTTCAATTAGAATTTATCAAATTATTATTTTATTTTATATGTACTATTGTAACAAGTTATCATCTTAAATAATTAATAGATACCAAAAAGCATTTTTTGTTACTTTCAAAATACATTAAATCTATTGAATTAAGAAAACTAGAAGAGAATAAATAAATTATAAAATAACAACATTCTCGATTCACACAGTTGAAACTTTAGCAGTCCTTATTGCGATAAGTATTTCTTTCAATAGTATTCAGTAAACAACCAGGACATTAATAAATCCTAACTAAAAGTCCTTTTTCCTTAAGATAAATTATTATTTGATTATTTCCTTCGTTTATTATGGGTAGATGTTACCTGAAATAAAAATGTTCTATAATGCTATTTATCATGTTTATCTACTTACAGGATCAAACACCAAATGAATTGAATGTGACAAAGGGCATGCTAAACATTTAATTATGAAGAAAACACGAGGAATAACTTTGGATTTGCTACAGTCACATCTATATGGGTTTCATTTTTTAATAGTGTTTGGAGATGATTCTTTTTTTTTAATTATTAAGTCAATTAAACAATGTTACAAATTATCCAATTGAATTATTAAACGTTTTTAAAAAAATATTATTACTCTTTTTTATTTTTAAATGTTTTATTATTTGATACTTTTTTAAATATAATAATTTAATTTCCCTTAAAAGTTCGAAATTTTTATAGGGGCTCGAAACAAAGGAATACTGACAAAGTTATGTTTTTTGAGAAAAAGGTTCTGACTGTCTAAATTTAATTGAATGAAATCTTGTTTAATTTTGTTTAGCTTATTATATTTTCTTATAATCTAGTTCCTTTATATATTGTTTTTAATAAATTTTATTTATATTATTTTTGAATGTGTTTTTTGTCCACTATTTTTTATATAATAAATTAATTTAATTGATAATTTTATTAATAAAATTATAAAAAATGAATCTAATGTATGACTTTTTATAGAATATAAAAATAAATTTGTATTCTTAAAATCCAAAATATTTATACTAAATATATTTTTTATCTAATATAAAAAATATTAATTATAGGATCTGAAAGAATGATCTTTCATTAATATGTACTTATAATATTATTAATATATTTTTAAAATTAATAAAGAACCATATTTTTTAAAGATATAATAATAACTCATTTAGAATAACATAAATCCTCTACCTTACTATTTTATTTATAATAAAAGAATGTTATAAAATTAAAATCAATAATTATTCTTAAAAAATTAAACTGGAAAAAATGTTTTATTCTAAGAATAGTTTATAGCATTAATCATGTCATAACCTCATTTTTCTTAAAAATTTGGTGTTAGTTTCATTAATCATTAAACAAAGGTTCATAATATTTATAAAATGACATATATTCATTCCAAAAAATATATTTATATGGAGTTTTGACATTTTCAAGATCTACTAGATAACTTTTAAATGTAAAAACAAATTTATTAAATTTAGATTACCTCAATCCTATTTTCTATGAAATATAAATTGTACAAAAAAAATAAAATTATTTTACCATC
Source organism: Ceratonova shasta (assembly GCA_918559645.1). Taxonomy (NCBI): domain Eukaryota; kingdom Metazoa; phylum Cnidaria; class Myxozoa; order Bivalvulida; family Ceratomyxidae; genus Ceratonova; species Ceratonova shasta. Next base: position 3,882 of record CAKKLC010006935.1, on the reverse strand, counting down.
AAAACTCAGTGTTTTTACTTAAAATATATGGCTATAAATAAAAAATACTTTATACTAAGCAGATCAAATAAAATAATAATTACAACAATATTTTGATTTAATTATCAACTTAATCAATAATATAAATTTTAATGTCATGAATTTAATAGCCTTAATATCTGTAAATGTTATCACAAAATAAATAATTTGTATTCATCGGTTTGAAATTGTATTTTTACATGTTACTTTCCTCATTAAATCTTACGAATGAAACCTCGCCTTAGATCAATTTCTTGTATACTGATCATTTCCCAATTCATTCTTATATTCCATTTTTTTAATATGCGTTTAATTAATAAATTGCCTGTCATGTTGGGTATGGGAAATAAATGACCATGTACATTTATTTTTGCCAAGATATTTTTTTTTACTGAAATTGTATGGATTTGGGAAAATAAGCAAAATTTATTTTTTGCTGTTTTGAATTTGATTAAATATAAAGAATTATTTTTAATTTTTAATGTTAAGCGTAACTTTTTCGCACTTAAAAATTCGGCATTTTTTCTCAGACCCATCATTTTCTATAACTACAATTTTCAGTAAAAGTTTGATTTAGATAGGTATTGCATCTAATTTTTTTGTATGATATTAGTCAGAAATCAAACTGAAATCAATAACTATTTGTATTTGAAAAAAGATTCCAAGCTTCGTATTCCAACATTTTAAATCCATAAAATCATTATAATCTACTAACCATCCATTTTATCTTTTCTAACAAAATAATCTAAGTAAGAATCAGTTTTATTTTCAATATTTTCTTTAAGACTTGATTATCAAGGAAGGTATTACTTATAAAAAAACTTACATCATTTACGTATTTTATCTGTAATAAGGATTATGAATGTCTAAGAACATTTTTAGTGTATAAGCATTTTCTTCATATAAAATTCCAATTGAATTTTTACCTTTTAAGCTAAAAACTGAAATCTTTATAATATCATAATTTTTAACCTAATTAAAAATCTTAGAATCCAAAAAAATCACGGTAGTGACATATATGTAGGATATCTTGATCAGATTTTTTAATAAAGATTATTATAGTTATAGGAAGATTTAAATTTTAAAATTTAAAATTTGGGTCCTTTATTAATCAGTTTAAGCATCTTTAAACATTTTTAAAACAACGTACTTAGCATTTTATACATTTCAATGATTTAAAAAATTATATAATGCTATATGCATTAATTCACAATTTGATTTTTTTTCATATTAATAAAATATTAAAATCGAATCAAGTCTTTTTTAATTGACACAAACATTAATACATAATATTCAATTAAAAAAATATTAAAAATCGAATCAAGTCTTTTAATTGACGCAAACATTATTACATAATATTCAATTTATAAAAATATTAAAAATCGAATCAAGTCTTTTTTTAATTGACCCATACATTAATACATAATATTCAATTAAAAAAATATTAAAAATCGAATCAAGTCTTTTAATTGACGCAAACATTAATGCATAATATTCAATTAAAAATCGAATTAAAAGTCTTTTTTAATTGACACAAACATTAATACATAATATTCAATTAAAAAAATATTAAAAATCGAATCAAGTCTTTTTTAATTGACACAAACATTAATACATAATATTCAATTAAAATATATTAAAAATCGAATCAAGTCTTTTTTTAATTGACCCAAACATTAAAACATAATATTCAATAAAAAAAATATTAAAAATCGAATTAAAAGCATATTTTTAATTGACCCAACCATTAATACATAATATTCAATTAAAAAAATATTAAAAATCGAATCAAGTCTTTTTTAATTGACCCATACATTAATACATAATATTCAATTAAAAAAATATTAAAAATCGAATTAAAAGCATATTTTTAATTGACCCAATCATGAATACATAATATTCAATTAAAAAAATATTAAAAATCGAATCAAGTCTTTTTTTAATTGACACAAACATTAATACATAATATTCAATTAAAAAATATTAAAAATCGAATCAAGTCTTTTTTAATTGATACAAACATTAATACATAATATTCAATTAAAAATCGAATTAAAAGTCTTTTTTAATTGACACAAACATAAATACATAATATTCAATTAAAAAAATATTAAAAATCGAATCAAGTCTTTTTTAATTGACACATACATTAATACATAATATTCAATTAAAATATATTAAAAATCGAATCAAGTCTTTTTTTAATTGACCCAAACATTAATACATAATATTCAATTAAAATATATTAAAAATCGAATCAAAAGCATATTTTTAATTGACACAAACATTAATACATAATATTCAATTAAAAAATATTAAAAATCGAATCAAGTCTTTTTTAATTGACACAAACATTAATGCATAATATTTAATTAAAAATCGGAATCAAGTCTTTTATTAATTGACCCAAACATTAAATTCTTTCTTTAACAATATTGTAAGTGATAGAAAAATATCCTATTACAATTTTTTGAATACCAACATATTAGATTTTAACATCATCACATGGACTAATAAATATATCTTTTGTACTAAAAGCTTAATCAAATATGTTTATTCAATTGTTTAAAATGATTTATTGATGCCATAAAAAGCAATTAAATGTAAGTTTTTGTATGTTTTATTAAATTGAACTATCCTTTTCAACTAAAAAGTTTTATTATATTTTTCCTAAATCATAAAAAAATGTTGGCTTTATATAATCTGATTTTTTATAAGGAAAATTTATCAAGACTCATCATATAAAAATTATTTGTCCATAAATATGTTTGTTGTGATAAAAAAGAGAAACATTAGATATAAATTATTCTGAAATATTTTTGACATACAACAAATTTTAATTGTTCTGGACGGTGACCCGATAAAACCGCGCCGACAAAATCGCGAAGTATGTTTTCCGACAAAATCGCGTTAACAAAATCGCCCCGATAAAATCGCGCTGCGATTTATATTTACCATTAGATTTACACGTACACATTATTATCTTAAATGAAAATTTATCTGTTACTTGTATAAGTAACAAGGATTCAATTATGCTTTATATGCCTGTTTTTATCAAGTCAGTTTTAATTAATGTAATATAGATTTATAATTTTTAATTACCCTATGGAGATTATTATATCTAAAAAGGAAAACCACAACTGCTATACGAATGTTATCGGTATAGAGTCGACAGGATAACTAACGGCGAACTGTCGTTTTGGAGGTGTGTTAAAAGAGAATGTGCTGGTAGACTGAAGAAAAAAATGGACGGCAGTATGGAAATAATAACTGACCACATGCACGCTCCGGATATCGG